>JAGFPH010005601.1:49366-71312 GCA_018207615.1 Philaenus spumarius
AGTTTCTGAAACTTTCAGCGCTCCTAGCGGCTAAACGGTTAAGTTTATCAAAAAAACACCAAGAATAAAAAAGTCTTACAAATTCATGTAAAACCCAAATCCGTCATAAAAAGTAGGGGTTTCCATAAGAAATTTCAAAGTTGACTGCCATATTGGAAAATGGCGGCCATTTAGAAATATTTTAACTACATATTTTTTAATTTCTCATAAAACAAGGAAAGGTTCTATAACTAATTTCTTAACTACTTGGTATGCTTGTTTTGAGCTATTTTCAGAATGCCCCAAAGTTGGGAGTCATTTATAATAATAAATAGTGATGAATGTCTTAAATAGGGTTACTAAGCCAATTTAAATCAGACACATAGGTTGATTACAAATAATAAAGTTTGGTTTATTCAATTGAAATTATTTTGAACATAAGTTTACATAAATTAATTTTCTTAATTGTCTTTTCACTGAAGTTAAAGGATTGAATGAATTTAGATATTTGCCATCGGCTAAAAGCTCTATTAAAATAAAATGTTTCTGAGTTGATTTAAACTAATTCCATTATTTCTTGAAATGATGAAAGTCTTTATAATTTTTATTAATCTCGGGGAGGTAGCAGGCCTGAACTTGAATTGGCTATTTTTATTTCGCATATTGATTAATTATGAAAAGTAAAGTTATAACAAGATAGCGTCATGATGCTTGAAATTATTCTGCAGATTTTTAAAAAGGTTCTTTAAAAAGTTTCTAGTTCTTTTGATGCATTAAAAGTTATTGATATATGAGTGAACAGATATACCAAATCTGTTTTATATAGTCACTGAATCTATTACTTGGTTAAACATTGTCACTTTTGAAATAAAACTTGGTATTTACAAATTGTTGCGTAGGCGTGGGTAGGAAGACTCTCTTTTAACTCGGTTCATGTAAACCGCGTCGCTTTGTAGTTCCCTTGCAATCGCTGGATGCTTCGGCGCTGCTAATCGAATCTAGGCTCTCCTGTTGGTTGTTCCGATTGATGAACATGGTTTTCTTAACACTTAGAAATGGATTAATTGCATCGTTTGTGGATTAAATACTTGTTTGCTATCTATTTATTGTATGAGTCTTTATGATTCCATTGATACTAAAATATTATTTAAGAATTTAATTATTTGAATCGCGTTACTTTTGAAATTCAATTATTTCCTTCGCGCCGTCTAAATATGGCGTTTCCGGTATAGCTACAAGGTTTATCTTAATTATTACAATTATTTCGTACATCTTAGACATAAACTAATGCTACTTTAAGGTCTAATTATTCCTAATAAATACAATTTTGTCGAGTTCCACTGTGTTCTAATAAATTTTAATATCGCTTTATGTTTTCCATTTGACTGCCTACGTCACATCTAGCTTGACATAAAAGAAAACATGGCTGCAGTTTGTTTCGGTTATTTCGTCTGTCCACCTAATTGGAATCCGTGTGGATTTTATCATTTCACATGTTTAATGCACCTTAATTATTAAATAAATGATGAATACAATTATTCCTAGTGTGTGAATCGTTGTGATTAGTGATTTGTGCTTAATATTTATATTGAAAGTTCTAGGCTAGGGTTGAAGTTAGGTTATAGCTTAATTTCATTTACATACAATATATTTAAGTTCTAATGATAGTTTAACAAGGTTTTCTAACATCTGGTGGATTATATAATTTCTAAATATGGTTTTGTGTGTTGGTAATTCGCTTTCTAATTTGAATAGGCTAGGTCTTAAAATCAAGAAGTTTACTATAGGCCTACAGGTACATTAGCCTAGGCTGGTTTTGATTACATGTGTTCTAATATACAATCAATTGGGTGATTATTCCTTGATAGGATTTGGTACCATTGTAGTTCCCCATTTAAAGTTTGCTGTAAAATTAATACTTTCTGAGATCCCAATGGTGGCCCAAATAAAAAAATCACATAAAATAGAACATTTTTGAGAGGCTGTAGCTCATAAACGGTTGGGTTTAGGAAAAAATACAAAAGAATAAAAATGTCTTAAATTTGTATCCTTAATCGAAATTCAACATAAAAAACGGGGGTTTCCATTTGAAAAAATGAAGTTGGCCGCCATATTGGAAAAATGGTGGAGTTTTTGAAAATGTTAATGTTGTAGTTTTTATGAAAGGGAAAAAGTAGGGAAGGTCCCCCATTTAAAGATTGTTGTAACTTTTATAGTTTCTGAGATGCCAATGGTGGCCCATTTAAAAAAATCATCCTGTATATAGATGGAAGGCAGTGGCATAATGCACATTTCTTTAAAGAAAAGCTCACACGATTCCTTATGCAATGCTCCTATCACAGTTCTAATTACACGTTTTTATATTTCAAAAGTTTGTGTGTCTGAGGACAATAATTTAAGAGAGAATGGGAATATCTATAATATACAAATTTTAGAGTTTATTTTTTCATTTAGCTAGAAACTGACATTAAATGTACTGTTTAGTTTCTGGGATAGTATTTCCACACGGTCTCTCCACCCTACATTTTTATTTATTTTTAGTCTCAGGAAATTTACATCAACTGAGATAATATTATTGAATTCCAAATTTGTGTTAAAAAATTTAGTTTTAAAATCTAAAACAGGAATTGTTCATATTCATTTGTAGATGACAAATAAGCAATTTATTAATGGCTCCTAGACATTGTAAGGAAGATATATTTAAAAAATAAAAGTTTAATTCCTGTATTAATGCTGAGGTATCATCTTCAAAGAGAAAAATTTATCCAGTTTGCACAGTATTAGCATTGTATTTGGATAACCTAATAGCACTCCGATCCAATGCAATATTTCAATCCACTGGAAATTTGACGATATTGGCGCTATGTATTGGGGAAACGACGGAAGCTGTGTGAAGCACCAATGCTACCAATGATCTCTCCCTAGTGCTACCTCGCGGCGCGATCATGCACTATTTTCCCGACAACCATTTTTTCGGCACACAGCCCCCGTATGCATACATGATCTATTTTATTATTCATGATCTATGGTATTAGGTAGGTTAGGTCATTAATATAATGCAAATAGGATGACTTTGAAAATGTCTATAAACTACAGCAAAGAGTAAACAATAATAGTACTTACTTTAATAGGAATGGGAACTCTTTCCATTAATTTTTGAAGTTCTAATTTTTCCTCTTCTCGGACAGTAATGTTTCTGAACTCGCCAGACAGAGAAAACACCCTAAAAATGATTAAAAATTTATAAATGTAATTTCACAAATGATTCTGCACACCTATTTTTTTATAAACAGTCTAATACTAGAATGAAATTTGACTCATAAGTGAGTTATTGTTTATAGATACAAAGAACCACATAAGTATTTCCTAATAGGAGAAATGTTGACAGTGGAGAAATTGAAACAAGACGAACAATAAAAAGTAGAAAATTAAGAAATATTTATTTTTGAACATCATTTTACTTAGTTCTAGTACTAAACAATAACAGGAAAAGGGCTAGGCAATAAAGTATGTAGACATCCGTTTTTCAAATTAGATCAATAGTGAAGAAATATTGTAGTGTTATAACAAGAAACAGTGGATTGTTTAAATGATCATTTAAATTTTACCTTTCTACACAGTTATAGACATATGTACACACAATGATAAAATTTTAGTTTTCCCCTAAATATTTATATTCATAATTTTAACCTTATTTCCACAGAGTAGGTTTTAGTAAGATGAAAACCAATAACAGACTATTATCACATCATCTTTTTTGAAGTTGTACTTCTTTTGGCGCTTTATGAAAACATATTGAGAGTGAATTTATATGATGCGCCCGCACACGTCTTAAGAAAAAGGCTCTATTCAATGGCAGCTACATCTCTCACCCAACTGTCCTGCTAACACCCCACTTTCAACATCTACCTGACTTTGCAGCAACAGAGGGAAATTGTGGTACTGTACTGGGATTTCTCTTTGTGTATAACAACGTCTGTCTGTCCAAGAACCGATGTTATCCGGATAGATTTTAGGTTATGTCTTTTACTGAATATAATAGATTATATCTACAGTCAATTGTTATGTTTACTCCTTTTAATAAAAATTGTGTTTGACAAACAAGACATTCTTGAAACAATACACATCCAGTATTAAGTTGATCAAAATCAGTAGTTTTGTTTCTTCTGATTTATTAATACTTTCAGAAGTTGTCAGATGTTGTTCCAAACATTTAATTCTTGTAGAAGTTAAATTTAATTTTTATTGTCTTCTTTATATACATTTCTTTAGGATAAATTTACTAAAAATTTGATTTAAAATTGTATCGCCAGTAAGAAAGGTATTGCCCATTTCCAATCCCATATGAGGTTATTCACTTTTTCGGGTTTTGAAACTTTCAGAAAAACTGATTTAGGGTCACTTGTTGGTCTATCTTTTGAAATTTGACATTTTATTTAAAAAAACCCATTAAAAAGAGCTTCATTTAAGAGTTTTAAGATATTCTCCAAATAATGTTTTATTATAAAAAACCAGTGGTGTTGCTTACACTGTAAGATCTCCAACTTCCCAAAGTATAAAATAATATAGAATAGGACCATAAGTCAATTTTAGAAAGAGAGCATTTTTATTTTTTGAATTTAACTTAATTTATATTACAAATGTTTTTTAGAAAGAGAGCTTAATAATTAGAAGGATTTTAACATAAAGGAAATAAATATAAAAGGGCAGACAATTTTAAAGTACATTTCAGTAGAATAAAAATAAAAGGCAGACAATTATTAAAATCAATTATTTTAAATTTAAAAGTAGGGTTTGAGAAGATGGACAGGGCAGACAATTATTAAAATCAATTATTTTAAATTTAAAAGTAGGGTTTGAGAAGATGGACAGTCTATGTACTAACGCCAAGACACGGAAATTATACGAGTTTTAAGACGCAGTTAGAAAAGCAACGTCCAAAAGTCTAGACGAGATAAGCGAACACCTGCAAGCCAATTCCTGGAGAAACGGTCTACGTGCGATTTCACATGCAAAATCCACAGGGAATGCTTTGGTAAGCAACCAACGTATCTGACGAAATTTAACATCTGTGTGTCGTCAGATGTTTTCTGATTGGTGGAGAGGAAAGAGACGCCGGCCGAATGTAGCGTGGGAGAAGGACGCTAAGGACACTTACCAACAAGAAACCAAACAGTGAACGTCGCTTGAAGTGTTACGCGTTATACGTTGTGCATTAACAGTTTAATCATGTAACATTTATTATTGCCAATCTACAAGTACAAAGTAGTATCTCATCGTCAAATGGTGTGTAGTGCGATCGCTTAAATTAATGTGACAGTAAATCGGACACGACAATGAACTAGGCTACGAAAGTTTTGCGCGTGCGAGTGGGTTTTTATATTTTTTCTTTCTTTTTAAAATTAATAAGTTTGTGGTCTGCTTTTGTAAGTACAGTGCACTTAAAATTCTTTTTTATAAATCACCAGCTCTCTTTAAATTTATAATCTATAATTTGTATCATATTTGTATGTATTTGAATTTATTTTTCTTTGTTGTATATTTTATGATATTAATAAATGTCAAAGGTCATTTCTAAATCGTCTGCTTTGTTTGGCCTAATCTGATCCTCTTCACCATTTTTCATTCAGGTCATCGAATTCACTACCCGAGATAGAATAAAACTAAAAGTAGAGTCTTGCAA
Organism: Philaenus spumarius; assembly: GCA_018207615.1. Classification (NCBI taxonomy): domain Eukaryota; kingdom Metazoa; phylum Arthropoda; class Insecta; order Hemiptera; family Aphrophoridae; genus Philaenus; species Philaenus spumarius. The sequence goes on from JAGFPH010005601.1 coordinate 55,029, forward strand.
TCCAACTGCATCAAATCAAAATCAAGTTTATATATATTTCTTTTATTTATTTATTTTTTGTAAGCAGAGCATCTTACAAATTGGCGCAGCCAACTTTGGGGCTCGTCATATAGAGAATAAACTTACAACACACTTGACAGGAAATCTATTGAGATGCAAACTTTAACAAAACAGTAATACAAAAATGTTTTCATTCTTGCTGTTTACAATTTAATTTGTATTCCTGCAATGGTTATTGTTTGGATGCTTACTTCAAAATATTGACGTGATGCCGCCTCTTTTGCATGAAATTTTAATATATAATTTATTGACAATAACAATGTTTCTACAATAATATCTTATTTAATCACACCAAAGAAGTATATATGGCCTTCACAAGAGGTCCTTGAATTTCCGAGTAACTAAAAGGCAGCCAGAGGAGGGGTCAGGCTAGGAGTGAGTAGACCAGAGGACGGCAAAATAATTTCTGCATACGATTTTAGCAAAAAAGGAAGGGCTTAAATTAAACACAGATAAAAGACTGAAGTTTTCATATCATGGTCCGCAACACCCAAGCTACATTTATTGGTGATAAACTCATTGAAGTTTTGGAGGTAAGCATAATAGATAGACAATGGATCGAAGCATGATATTGGCAATAGAATTCAAAGAGCCACCAACGCATTTATATTTCTATAAAATCTGGAACGATAGGATACAATCTCTTAAATCTAAGAAGCACCTATTTAACATTAAATTGTTAAGGCAGTACAAGTGCATGACTTAAAAGTTACAGAGGATGAGAAGCAATTATAGGTTTTTGTGAACTGGAGATAAGCGCACCGTTTGGCTAAATGATTAACTAATAAAGACATGAGAAAAATCTGGTAAGAAGGCAGTTGAAAGACAAATTTTAAAATGCGATTGAGTTGACAGTGTCTCATCCCTTTAAGGCTCAACCTAACCTTAAGCGAAGCACTAGAATAGAACCCAAATAAAAGGAAGTATCTTAAGAATAAGTATCTGAAGAATCTTCAGCAAAACTTTGGTGAGACACAAAATTTTCATCTCAAAGACACGAGTGTTTGTATCACAACAGATATATTACTAAGATAATATATTAAATATAATTACCTAAACAACTCAATTTCACTAAGCGTAGGTTTCAACAGCTGATTGTACGTAGCCATAGTTTCATGAGTACAATAGAAGTGACTGGCAATACGACCCAACTCTGTAACCTGAAACACATAGAATCACATTAAACATAGGCCTACTACATTGTACAGATATTGATATAGTAGAATAGAATATTTTTGCTTTCATAAAAAGGTCCAAATTATGCTGCTCATAAATGTTGTATACCAGTTGTTTTATTTGTATCCTTAACCTTCTGATTACTACGAATGTACAGGGACGTTTGCAGCTAAACCTCTGTAACGGATTACGCACGTTCGGGTTCGTTTTGTATTTTTCTGTTCAAAGTACAGTAGAGCTGCGATCGGATAAGCAAAAACTCGGATAACATGGATTGTGTCAAAAATCAAGGGTAAACTCGTAAAATCAAAGAAAACATGATCAAAGATGTGAAAAAAGGCATTTACTGTATTATTAAATGAAAAACTAACGTCCAAATGAAAAAATACAAAATGATAAAAAGACACACATAGGCTACAGTACATGTTTCAGTAAAAAAATGTTTTTGAAGAAGTCCATAAGTGTTTTCTGTTTAACGAAACTCACTCGCTTGGAAACTAAACAATCGACATGCAGTATGAGCATGACACACGCGAAGTTTTAAGAGCGAGGGGGTTTACTTGATACTGAATCAAATGTCAAACCACCGTGTTCACAAAAACTGAAGGAGGCGTTTTAGAGGGGGGGTTAAGCCGAGAAGGGCAGAAGTTAGACACGATAGAAGGTCGTACAGAAGCATGAAGCAGGTGCAAGCCAAGCCAAGATAAGGAATGATGACAATCACCATTGCATAAGCAATAATCACAGACGTCTGTCTACTCTTATTAAGGTACTATGTGTATCTGAATGCATAATTAATAATACTGTTTATTCAAGTCATTTGTTTGATTGTTTATTCTCACTCTCATTTATTTACAGGTCGCAAAAACAAAATACATTTGTATGACTTTCAGTCATTTTATGAATTATTCAAACTAAAACTAAGTCAGAACAATAAATACAAATTGCAGTGAAAATCACATATAGCCTGCAGCAGAGAACAACACAAAACATTTCAGGGCTAGTACTTTACACATTAAAACTTACAACAAATAAATAATACAATACACCAATAAACAGAATAAATCAACAATATCAGACATTATTGATATAGATTAAGTAACTAAATAAATCAAGAAGATTTTCCCTTTTAATCAGGGGCATAAGTCTTCCAAATACTCAATTGAGTAATAATCCTTTCTAAGAAAAAATTATTTTAGTTGAAGCTTAAACTTAACAGGATCACGCTCTTTTTTAATTGCTAGAGGTAATTTGTTAAAAAATTTCAATCCTACAGAATCAACACCATTTTTTGTTTTGCATTTGGCATAGAATTGAGGTCGGAGACTATTTTTAGCTCTGGTATCATGCCCATGTATATCAGAATTTTTGTAAAATTTACTTTCATTTTTCTTACAAACATATATATATACATACATATATAAACATGGAAATGGAAGAATATTAAGTTTTCCAAACAATGGCCGACAGGATGTTCTACAAGGTACACAACAAATAACCCGAATTGCTTTTTTTTGCATTTTAAACACAGATTCCACTGCTGGAGCACTCCCCCACAAAATAACACCATAATTTAACAGAGAATGAAAACAAGCAAAATATACCATCTTTACAACTTCCCGGCTAACAATATTACATATAGTTCTTAACAAATAACATTGCTTGCTTAGCTTTATATTAAATTTTTCTATGTGCTTATTAAAGTTCAACTGTTCATCTATAATCACTCCAAGAAAGTTCACTGTCCTAGTTAGATCAATTTTGTGATTTCCTATGCCAATATGGAAATCACTTGCTGCTACCACAGATTTACTTCTATTTTGAAACCTTATACAATGAGTCTTTCCAATATTTAGAGTCAATTTATTATTATGAAACCAATTATCTAACTCTTTAAGAGCTGCGCTTGCTGTTTTCTGCACTTCTTTATAGGATTTATCTTTAACAATGACAGTGGTGTCATCAGCAAACAAAACTAAATTTCCATATTTGATATGTTCTGAAATATCATTCATATATATTACAAATAAAATGGGTCCCAGCACTGATCCCTGAGGTACACCGTATTTCAATCCGAAAGAATTTGATCTGCATTTGGTCACATATCCCATGTTGTGTTGTGTTAGTTCTACGATTTGAGATCTATCTTCCAAGTATGACTTAAACCAATTATTAACCAAGCCACTCACTCCACACTTTTCTAATTTATATAATAAAATAGAGTGATCAACTGTATCAAAAGCTTTCATTAGATCACAACTTATTTAGTTCACTACTTATAAATAAATAAATTATCATATTTATTTAGAAAATCCTGCTCTTGAATAAAAACAGTACTTGTACCTGTCAAAATACTTTAAAACAAAAAATTCCTAATCCTATTGATGATTAGCAAAGCATTGGAATTTCTGTATTGTACAGTATTTAATAATGATTAAAAACTGTGCGTTTTATTTACCGGAAACATTATGTGACTAATATAACCAGAATTCGGTTAGTCGGGGCTCGGATAACTGTGGCTTTACTGTACTACATCCGTACATGTACGTTCCTTTCTAAATTAATTCTATTAATGTCATGTTATTTTTTTTTAAGAAGTTATATTTAGTGCAAAATTAAATGGTGTAAATTAATACTTACTAGTAACACTATCTGTAAATCTTTTTTTTAGGGATCCTGAATTTTGAAAACGAAATGTAACTGGCAATTGTTTACAAAAAACCATGACTTCCATGTATGCAGTTTAGTTCGGTGTGCGTTTTTATAGTCAACCTTGTTTATGACTTTATGTTTTGATTCCGTTTAAACATCTAACGGCTAATTATTGTTGTGCAATGAATGATAATGAAATTGAACTTTACAAATGCCGAAACGGACACTGAAGACGAACTGGAAAGTAATATTTTGGAAAAAGTAAAAAATTTTCAGGGGTTTTTTGTATGTGTATAAAATTATTTTTTTAAACCATGGATTGTGAATTAGATGATATTTAAACATCTGTTATAAACTTCATTTTTCAAGAGCGACGAATTTGTAATTTTGTCACTTAATTCTCTGTATTATAGGTTTAAAAAATGTATTTGATATTTTAAAAAGTTATTTGTTTGTCTAAAAAAAATTATTTATTAGTGTTAAAAGCGTTTACACCCCTCTATACCCCTTTATCTTTTAAAAGATTAGTTGTTTTAATAAAGCACCAAGAACAAAAAGTCTTAAAATAACTCGAAATCATCATAAAATACAGGATGTTCCATAAGTGATTCAAAAGTTGGCCGCCATATCGGAAAACGGCAGAAAATTTTTGAAATTACAAATTCATAATTTTAATGGTCACTAAAAAGTAGGTGAGGTCCCCTAAATAAAGTTTGCTGTACACATTGTACTTTTGGAGATCCCAATGGCGGCGCAGTTTAAATGGATAGCCTGTATAATCTTTGCAACTTAAGCAAGAACAAGCACCTTTATTTTTGGCAACTACTTAAAAAACTGATTCTTCAACCTACACAATTTAACCTACCAAAAACATATTCCATTTCCTCCTCCTCTTCAAGTTGCTCGTGTAATATGGTACAAATGTCGTGTGCAAGCTGATATCAGCACGCTGACAAACATCGCATTGTTTTGATATTTTCACGAGCGGATATCAGCTTTACGTACTGCGCACGAGTCTCATCCCCGACAGACGCGTTCAGTGTTCCCCGCCTAGCAAACTCTTCAAAACCTAGCGCTGCAAGCTGATGCTTGTAATAGGTCACGTAACATTTCCATCAAGCATATCAGCATTCTGCACAGCAAGCTGCTGCGTGTAATACCCACTTAACTCATGGATAGTTGTTGTTGAGTTTTATTCATCGCACTAGGTCACGAACAATAGCGAAACAATAGCAAGAGTAAAATTATTAGAAGTTAAGCAGGTCCTAAAGAAACTTCGATTACCTGAAAGTGTCCTAATAGCAAGTGTAAAATTATTAGAAGTTAAGCAGGTCCTAAAGAAACTTCGATTACCTGAAAGTGTCCTAATAGCAAGTGTAAAATTATTAGAAGTTAAGCAGGTCCTAAAGAAACTTTGATTACCTGAAAGTGTCCCGTTTTCCTGTCATATTTAATAAGCCCACTCCGCTCCAAGTGCAAGGCTGCTGTGTGGACCAAGTCTGCTCGGTGCTGTTCCAGTAAAGGATCTTCTTTCAGTTTGTCATGAGAGATTGCGTACAACGTTGGTGATCTTAACATCCTGTACACACAACAAAACATTTTCAATTGTTCGAGTTATATAATTCTGCATTACAACAGGGTTCCTAGTTCCTACACAAATTTGGTAATTCATTTCCCCTAAATGACTCATGGCATATTTTGTAAATATTTTACTACAACATTTGCATTATATTTTAGTAACATAGATTCTACTGCACACATTTTAGCCTTCTCCTACCCTACATCCACCTTTCTTATCTCAACTTCCATGGACGACAAAGAAAGCACGAGTGTTTTAGTTTATTGTCACAGTAGAAATAAGATTTAATTTAACCCCCAAAGTGGCAGACTGCAATCTCTCGGGCGCAAATGCAACCCGCTCGAACCTTAGCGAGAATTTGCATATATTTGCATAATCGATAAACGATAATTTAATCCACTTAAAATCATCCAATCGTAATAAAACTGGTACCATTGGAAAGGAAATGAATCAAACTTTAATTTTCGTATTTACAACTTTTCCGTAAAACGTATATTTACGTACGTAATCATCGTTTTTAAATATGCATACAGCTATTTCCGCAAGCGAATCTGCATACAATTGTACTGTTATTTCCCACTTCTTCAACGGGCAACACCATCTACAGAAGTATTTCTATCGAGATTATAAAGCTACCATTGGATTCGTCAAGATTTTATCTCTCTACCGGTGCCTTCCAATCAGATGTCACTATTTTACAGGATTAATTCAAAAGATTTCTGTAAACCCTTGCGATTGGACAGTTTTTCAACCAATGAAACAGCCCATTTGTCAACAGAGATAACGCCTACAATTCCATATGTTTTTACAGATTTCTTGGTACCATTTTGTAGAGAATCGTTCGATCTTTTTAACGGTGGGAAGTTAACTAGAAATAACCAGTTTTTTGTTTGTCTAGACAGCAGTGGAAGTACATAATTAGGACAGTCTGGCGAGACCGGCCGGCATTTGTCGCTCCCACGGTATTCAAATGACCCTTTCTGCAAGTAGTACATCGACCAGCGACGTTTCATAGATTGGTGTCATTTTGTTATTCAAATAAAGATAACTCAAACACTTTTGTGAACTAAGGAAAGAAAGGATAACGTTCTTTTCTTTGATTTATCTAAAGAAAGGATAACGTTCTTTTCTTTGATTTATCTACTACACTTTGTTATAATATTTCTTTTTTGGACAAAGCATAATATATATTGGTAAATTAAGTTTCAATCTAGGCCCAGTTTTGTTTGTGTAGTGTATTTGGAACATAAAAACTGTGGTTTTCAAAATAAGAAATTTGAAATTGATAAATGTTTTTAAACAGTTTATTTAGAACTAAATTACGAAACTTTTTTACCCTTACGAAAAAAATACAAAAAAATGTTTACTACTTGTTATGTAGGCTTAAAATTGAACTTTTTCCTTTCGTTACTGAACATTTTTTGTTTCTTGAGCTAATAACTTTTACAATTTCAAAAGAAACAAATTTTTAGTGGCATATTTGAATTCTTTGAAGTTTCTTCTACAAAAAAGCTGTTGAGCACTTTTAGATTGGGGTTCATTTACTATTTTTGGCAAATTTTTAAAAATATGCTTGCAAAACGCTATAAACGGGCTTTCAATTTTAGTTTTAACGATGCCAGTTCTAGGGTTAAAGTAAGCATTTTGTGTGCTATGTATAAGGTGTAAGTTAATTTTTTATCTAGAATTTTTAATGTTAATAGTAGGGGTCTGCGGGTAGTGATTTTTTGGTTTGGGTAAACTCGGGTCGGATTAGGTAGTAAAATTGTTCACACATTCCTGGTCGGGTAGTGAATTTTTTTACCCAGATCTGGTCGGGTAGTAAACAAAAACTCGAAGCAAGTTATTATGTTATATTTAGAACATACAACATTTTCCTCTGAATTCAGCACTTGTCTCAGAATTCAGAAATATTATATTCTTACTTAATAATTATTAGGTTACTAAAAATGTAATCAGCCTAAAAAAACTAAATTATTAGGCTAATTGAAATATTTTTTCTATTCCTAAAAGTACTGATTGCTGATTCGGGTTTATTTTCCGTTCAATTTGTATTGATATTTTTCTCATGATCGCTACGTTGCAAAACTCGTGGGCTACACCGGTATTTCTAGTGATCAAATTGTCTATTTTGGGAAATTAAACTACACGGTATAAAAACAATGAAAAATAAAACTATTTACAAAAATAAACTACAGAGCTAGTGATGTAAAACGCCCGGGCGTTTAAATGTCGGGGCAAATGCCCAGGGCATATGCCCAAATAAACGCCCAAAATCCATAAGCGCCCGGGCGTTTATCCAGTTAAAGGCTAATAAACCTAATTAATTCCAAGCAGGTCCTTTTTTCTTTCCCATTTTCACTTAACAAAACACAGAACAACACACAGAAGATATTAGGTCATATCACTCAGGCTGCTGGTCTGCCACAGTGCCACATCACATACCCTGAGACAATGTTACCAACCCTTGCCTATGAGACATATGGCTTTCCTCCCAGAAGTGGTTGGCCAATGCCTCCACAATCATCCATCTTTTTCATATATAACTACAACCTTAATTCTTGACTATCCTACCTACCTCAAGTGAAAAGTTAGTTGTTTTGGTTGTTTTTTGGTAAAAATTGGTAGGCCTAAGTAAAAACACGAATGATTGTACAACAAACATAATTATATATATATTGTTTTAAACCAGTGTTGGACCATATAAAAGCAAAATGAAAATAATTATTTTATAAGTGCCTTTTCATGTTATTGAAACACAAAGCTGTTAAAAAGCACTTTTTTATTAACAAAACCTTAATACTTAACTATAAATTCAATTATTCATTGATTCATTATAAATTTACTTTATGCACACATTTATGACTTCCAGAGTAGAAACCTGTTTAAGTAGCAGTTAGTAAATTAGATATTATTTAACAAATTTGCAATAAAATGTTTATTCAAAACACCACATTGAAAATATTACAAGTTTTAGGGGTTTATTTTAATGGTTTAAGTTCTTTGTCAACTTATCTCTTGATAATTACCTCCTCCCTTAAAATGTTAATTTTAAGAACACAACTAAGCACTGAAGTCAGTTAAAGATTAAAAACATGAACTATAATAATTAAAACATGAAATATAATAGTTAAAACGGCCTTAAAGTACATTTTTTATAAACGCCCAGTTTTTGGGCGCTAAAAATCGCTTTGGTCAAATGCCCATTTTTAAACGACCAGCCCACTGGGCATATGCCCGGCCCACATCACTATACAGAGCTAACAAAATAAGACATCCGTTTCAAAAAAGAGAAACATTTATTTATTTTATTACGAATTGTAAACAATAAACAAAGCTGATTGACCGTGATGTGAAACGAACGAAGCTGATGTTCATTATAATCTCAAAAAACACGTAATCACTAAATACAAACTACTAAACAGAGAAAACAAAAGTGTCATGATATTATGACTAGACCTTTGCGCCAAAAACTTTTACGCCGACCAGGTATTTTTTCTTCTCATTACCAGCGTTCAAAACAAGCATTAAATTTAAAAACTGGATGTTTTAAAGATTTATTTTTAATTTCTAAAAGATTAAGCCTATAGGAAGCAAATGCGAGTAATCATCACCTGATATACAAATAAGTGTATCCAAGCCAAGTCACAGCATCCCTTACGTTCTGTATACTGCCAAGAACAATCTCGGCATTGAGCATGTCCGGCATCTTGGTAACAAACTGTGATTCAATTGGCAGTTGTTGATTCAGTAAAGACAGATAATATTGCAGTTCACTGTGGTTGGTGATAAGGATACCTTCACCTTTTGTGTCGTACTGAGGTCTTCCAGCTCTGCCCAACATCTACAACAGGTTATAAAATGTCCTAACTTAATTATCTCCTTAAACGATGACGATTGTTTCACCTATTTTTACAGGCATTGACGAAACAATTAAAAAAATTATTTTCATTTATGTAATGAGCATCAAGAAATTGCAAAACACTATACAAATTGCAGACACAACACAGTCGTATAATAAATACACCAATATAGTTTATCTAACAAAATGTTATGTGGACCGCACATACGCACTCTGGTCCATCTATGAGTTGGTACTGATTTGATGACCTCGAGCAACAATGTTTATACAGTAGAACTTGGATAATTCAAACGTTTTTAATTCGAAATTACCATTAATTCGAAGTTTCGGTTCGATCCCTTGAACTTTATATGATATCAGTGTAAAACATTATGGATAATTTGAAGTCAACTTCTTTAATTCGAAGTTTTTTAAACAACACTAAAAGTAAAATCTTGTGGTTTGAAAGGGATTGCTGAATAAATGGGTCACTATCAGATAGATAGGGGAGAGGACATAGCCTAGCCGCTATAGTTTGTACGCGTATTGTAATTCTAGGCGCGGTACCGCCTTCTGAGAATTCTCTAGGCAGAGATACTATAATTTGTCGATTGATGTTCAGCCCAATCTCTGTCTGTTGTTAAATCTCGAAAAAACCTTTTGTAAACAGAACAGAACAATCATCTTGTTTATTGACACTTGTACTGCGCATAACTCTATCCCACTTATGAACAACATTAAGGTTATTGTCCCCCCTCCCCCCTTGAACATGACTTCAGTTGTACAGCCAATGGATCAGGGCATTATAAAAAATGTTAAGCATTTTTACTGGCGACTTATTGTACAAACGGTCTTGACAGATTCATTGGAAAACAAAAATTTAAAGATTCATATCCTTCAAGCAGCAAGAATGTGTCACAATGCACGGTCACAAGTTACTAAAACAACAATAGCAAATTGTTTAAAAAAAACTGTATTCGTTAACCTTCCATCGGGCGCTTCACGGAGGTTACCTCCGGGCCATTATTTTTTTTTTTAAAAACATTACTTTTACCAGTCTTGGTATTCACCATACTTCCCGAACCTCTTTCTAGAAAAAGATAAACTATCACTACCTCTCCCTTAAGTATTGTTATTTGCATACTGTGGAGTGGTCTGTGAAAAGACTGGAAGAAGACTCCGTGAGCACCGTACCATGTTGCAGTCATTGCAGAGTTAAATTCCGTTAGCACCCTGTCGTGTTATAGAGATTTCGGAGTTTAGTTTCTTGCGAACACAGAGATTAAATTGTAAATATATTTGAATTTGTATTATTTTCGTGCTTATATATTTTGTATTATATTTGTGCATAAATATATATTTGTTTCGTGTTACTTCTTGATTATACTTCTTTTATATATACCCAGAAGTTACTTCCGTGAGCGCCCGATCGAAGGTTAAGAAATCTGACCAGCACCCAAGTGAACTATTTAGAAGAAGTGGAAAACAAAAAATGTGCTGAATTTTCGGATTTAGAAGAAATTGAAGATTCCCCAATCCCTACAACGTCTAAGGCTCTTTAGCAATTGCATGAATTTCGGCGGTACATTGAAGGACAAACCAGTGTAAGTGAAACTGTTTTTCATTCTCTTAACGTACTTGAGGATTTTGCAAACGTAAAAAGAATTAATTCTACAAGGCAATCGGACATTTCACAATACTTTGTTAAACTTTAATTTAGTGTATAGATATTCATATATATTTTTTATTATATTGTACATAATAAAAATAGCATCATTTACTTTTAACTGGTGAAAATAAACCTTATATAATAAACATTCAACATAGTTTTTATTTCAATCATTTTGAGAACCTAAAAATTTAAAAACAATTTTACTTTTATAATTAAATTACAAGTGAAAAAACATAGACCAAGACCGGGAGTTGAACCCGGGACCTTCAGGTTTCCGTCCTGATGCTCTGCCATCTGAGCTACGCTGATATCTACCGATATTGGTCGATGTTATCTCACTTGTACGGTTTTCACTGAAATTATTCAATTAACAGATTGAATACCTCGTGTATACGACATTGAAAACAATCTCAATTCTTATTTTGCAGCTTACAGTGGTGATATTATAATTTTACTTTTACAATTTGAATTTTTACATTGGTCCCTTCAGCTTCAAATTATCCAAGTTCTACTGTAATTGGGGATTGAAGGGGGTCAGCACTGATATACTGTCGTGTCGAATATAGTGTTGGACTAAAAATGGATTTCTCATTTAACAATTAATTTGTGATGAAAATTATCGATTTTTAAATGTGTAACTCTTCCAGAACATTCATAGTTGGTCATTTGGAGCATTTGTTTAAAGCATTTCGTGCAAAAAAATAAAGGTATTTATATAACAAGTCCAGTACGGATTTATATAAACAGTGTTAGGATTAGACGAGGGTTCTAGATATGTTTAGTTATATTCATCAATAGTGTTAGTATATTTGATGTGAAGTTGGGCAAGATAGGTGCGGAAGAGTATGGAGCCGGAAATTTAAACTCAGTTGCGCAAGGGGTCGTCAAACGCGGAACAAGGAACTGCTACAGAAGAAGGTTGTCTGTAAGAATGTCAATACAGAGGCCAGACGGACTATATTAGGGTAATCCAAATCTTGGCCAATGAATGGAGAGACGAGGGTGGCCGACGGCGTCTGCTATGAAGGACACTGGTCGGGTTACCAGTGAGTTGAGAGGCTGCGAGTTCGGCCAGTTTGCTACGTGAGAGATTGGACACCGTGGGGCAATTTAAATTTGCAAAAAGCTCCAAATGTCAAATTATTAGATAACAACACCCCGATGTTTTACTTTTTTCAAACGAGTGGACTGATAATCATGTTTTTCATTCTGTTTATAAACAAACATCTTTAATAAAATTTGATAATTTACCATTTTGGTTAGATCTGCAAATTTACAAAAGATTATCTTTAAAATTCCATGAAAGATAAGTTATACCGAAGAGGACTGCATGCTACTGTTTCGTCCTGACATAGCACATCCTTAACTGATAATAATGAATTATATAAAAGCGAGAGTACATCCATCAGGTATGAGTAACAATATAATATAACAGCTGATTTCACCCATCGTCTGTATTACTTAAACAACACCTAGTATGGATTATACTTTGGGGTTATGAATAATAATAACATAATGTCTTGTGAAGTTGATGTTTTAAAATATGAGTTGGCTATAATAAGTTATAAGATTTGCTTTTAGGTTATAAAATGAATATGAATACAACCTTTTATCATCAATATATTCATTTATACAAATTTAAAGAAGAGATACCCATTTGTTTAGCTTTGGAAACATTCGTACATCTTGTAAAATTTATAAACATATTCAATTATTAATTTCTTCATTATAATATTAATATCTTATAAATCATTTGATATATCGATATGAAACAAAAAAAAATTAAAAGATCATATTTTTATCTTTATTTTAATATACAATACAGTCGTGGTCATAGAAATTGCATCACCTATGATTATCTTTTTGATCCTAAATGTGTAAACAAATCCTAAATAAATGTATTGCAAAGCCTAAGAATAAAGATGAGCTGAAACAGGCAATCGAAAAAGTGTGGAATGAGGAGATTAGATCGACTCAATGCCAAACAGGATCGCCTCAGTTATCACGGCTAATGGCTGTTTAACAAATTACTAGTTTATATTAATATTTCAATAAATATATTTTTGATGTTTTTATACAATTTTTCCAAATAAATTCGTATGAGTACCGTATGTAAAAAACAATTTTTTTCTTAAACTCCTCGTTTATAACACTAAAAATTTTATTTATCATTTTATGAATATTATTTATTTTTTATTTCAGTTTTAACCATTTTTCACAGCTCATAACAGACTCTTTTCCTTTGTAAAACATTTTAAAATCATCAAAAGGTAAGAACAACACTGGTTTAAGGAGATCTTTCATTATTTTGAAGAGATGTAATTTCTATGACCACGACTATAATATGTATAAATTAAAAACTTTAACAAATACAACAAACATTTGATAAAATGACATCTACATTTTGAAACATAATATCTATATATAATATTAATATCTTCTAATCTATTTGATTTCTCAATATGAAATAAAACGAAATTAAAATGTAGTATCTTTAACAAATAGTCTTACAGTTTTCGTTGTATCGTAAAACATAAGTAGTCATAACCTACAACTTTTCTTGGATAGAAAACATTTCTGGTTCTGTCAATCTTCCAGATATTAGTTGTTTTTATATATTAGTTATAACACATTAATCTTAATACTTTGAAGTTACAATATTTTTTCACACATGTATCAAGTTAATCTGCATGTGACTTTTCACGGGATCTTGCCTAGTTTACTACACAAAATGTATTTTCCTACTAACCTGCAAAACATCAAGCGCGCCTAACTCTGTCCAACGTCCTTTTTCTGGGTTGTAAACCTGGGTTCCTTTGATGATTACAGTGTGCGCTGGTAAGTTTACACCCCATGCAAGGGTAGCTGTTGAAACTAATACCTGTAACACAACAATAATTGTTAAAATAACAATAATTTTTATATCAATGCAAATGTGGAACAATTTATTTTGACAGTGGCTCAGTTTTAAATCTGTTGGATGGACAAATAGAATTATGCAAAATGTGTTATCTCGTTAGTTCTATTTCTATACTAAAATTATAAAGAGGTAAAGTTTGTTTGTATGTAGGGGGGTAATCTCTGGCACTACTGAACCGATTGAAAAAATAGTTTTACTAATAAAAAGCTACATTATCCCTGAGTAAGATATGCTATAATTCATTTCGATAAAACCATTTTTTTATTTGTAATTTTAGTCGGAAAAAATTCTTAGGTTAGGCCTAGAATAATGTGTAAACCAACACATGTATTTACATTTATTACCATAGCAACCAATTGAATAAAATAATGTAGCTCCAATATTTCCATTAACAGCTGATTTCAAAATTTCAAGCAATTATTTTTGTATTTCTAGCTTTTAGGTAAGGGTTTTAAAGTGTAGACCTGAGCCTTGCTGATTCTTTTAACCATTATTATAATTGCTGTTATAACATATAAGAAATAATTTAATTTAACATTATGTACCATCTTAGTTTTGAACATACCATCCTACCACGTACCATCCTACACTTTATTATAAATAACACAATAACATATGTTTTGAGAAGGTTCCATTGGGGGTTGGCGTGCGAAGCATGCAGGGGTTTCCCCTAGTATAGTATAAAGTCAATTTCAGAACTTTGCTTGTAAAAAAACCTAGCTAACTTACTTGAATATGTCTGTCAGCAAAAAGATCCTCTACAAGGGTTCTGTCCACTCGAGTCATACCAGCATGATGGATGGCAAAACCATAGGGTAACAAGTCTTTTAATTCCTGATTCTGAAAAAGTATACATAGCGTTCAAGTTACACATAAAAATAATCAATACTGCAAGTTAGTTTATTAAGTTGATCAAGAGTCAATTAAAATACAGTAAAGCCCAGGCTAAACGAAGTCGGGGTTGAACCTCCGAAAATCATTTTGTGTAGAATATTCACTTTTATTTTTAAATCTAAATTAGAACCTTTTTTTACAACTTAAACATCTATTAGAAATTAAGTAGCGGCTTTAGAAAAATGTACCAATGTCAAACTTTGAATACAGTTTTCTCAGAACTACAAAAATGTTAGAAGTCCCCCTTTCCTTTGATGTCGGGCCGAATATTTTCTCCCTCCTCAGAATCAAACCGCGAAATAAACAAACTTTACACACGTAAAGTATTCCTTTTCACAAATTTTTTATGCACACAGAGTAACTGAAATTTAATTTTTAACGTTTTACACACAAAAGTAGGTTGAAAATGGGGAAAAATGTAATCTCCGGATGGTCCTGTCAAAGTAGAAAGAGGGAGGTTCCACTACAGCAACACTGGTAACTCTCCCACCACTCCTAAGACCATGACACCAGAATCAGTCACTAGCTGTCAACACACAAGTGCGGATTTGCGATAAAATAGTGCGTTCAAGTGATTTTTTATTTCCGTTGTATTTTCGTGCTATAAGCGGAACAATAAACGAAAGCGTGTTGTGATTACTTTCGGTGATAAATGAAGTAAAAAAAGGAAGTTTATTGAAAACTGTTACGGCTGATTCATATGCTAAAAGCTATCAAGTACATTATACTGTATATTGATGTACCGTAATCCTAAAAATGTAATTTTAACTTAAATAAAGAACATAAGTGTAGTCTACAAAGAGATTTTTGAATTTGTTTGACCTTAAAATCCATTCAAAACGGTAGTGTTAGATATTTATGGCTTAACCGAAACAATTTTTATCCGAAACGGCTTCCCCCCCTCTTTAGTTCGGTCAACTGGGGTTTTACTGTATCATTAATATGTGTTTGACTTATTCTTACAAATTCTTCTTCTTATCAGTTAACATCAATTAGTACCCTCTACTACTAATACTAAAGTAAAAAGTAACATTAGAGAAAAATAAAAGTTTTAATAATTTAGATAAAATAAGTAACTATAATTGATATGCTTACTTTAACTTGTTCAGCTTCAGTTCGCAGTACTTCCATAGAAGCAGAACCTTCCCTCAGAAACTGTCCCAAAGTGTCTTTCTCTAGACACATGTCTCGTATTGAACGTGCTGTTTTACCTGTTAAACACAATTTTCTTAAATTATCAGAGTAAAATTTTTATATAAACTTGCATATTATTATCAAATAAATGCGAGTGTTATTACAAAATTTGGTCCATGATTAGATTAAGATAATCGCTGCTTCCAATTCAAGCTGCTTAATATCTTTTATCATCGGATGAACATTAGATTTAACCTCTACTTAATATCTTTTATCATCGGATGAACATTAGATTTAACCTCTACTTAATAATATCTTTTATCATCGGATGAACATTAGATTTAACCTCTACTTAA
>JAGFPH010005602.1:0-12652 GCA_018207615.1 Philaenus spumarius
TTGAGTTTGCTTCCAGATGTTGAAGAAATAAACACACTGCAATTCAAGCAATTTTTGGAGGGTGGTTGTTTCCCTGATGGATCGGATTGTTGCTCAAGTATGGCCAACAGCTGAGAACTCCCAGTTTAGCTACCTACAGCAAACATCTCTACACCACTCATGATTGGGAAGTCTTCAGCATCAAAATCTACTGCTAATCAGCTTCCAATTTCTGAAGCTTTCATATGCCTCAATGTTATCATCTCTATACTAAACTGGCATCCTTTCTTACGAGGACACCCTTATAATTATTTTCCACTACTCGACAAGTCTATACCTCTTTAGATCAACCACCCTTTTGCTTCTTAAATATTTTTCTTTCGTGTTTTTTCATACTATTTAAAGCAATACATTATTTTTTTTAAAGTAATAACACGGTTTTCACTTACCTTAATGTAACTGTTAGTTTTTCCTCAGCACTCAAAGTCAATCTACATATTGTGTCCTTTGTTATTTTAGGACTACCTACTTAAACCAAACGATCAAAAAGGAGCTTCAAAAATTTTATATTTTACAGGATAAATGATAAATCAAGAGCTTCAAGTACCATGTTGCCGATCAACGGGTTAACCCAACAATTAAGTGGTTTTTCTTATTTTGCAGCCACCAAAACCTCATCGTCGTCTTCGAAATCCATCATGAAACTGATGCTAACCCGTTTCTTCCGTGTGCATGTCCGAATGCAACTTGTTTTATGAAACCCATTTCATGAAACTGATTTCTCTAGTGTGCACAGAGCTTAACACTAAAGTAATTGAAGCGTTTTCTACAACCTTCACCTGTTTACAAGGTAATACTTTCAGTCATAGCAAAATTCGTTTAAATGAAAGCCGATTAATACTAGTTTGTACTCGTTGCCAAGTTACAACAACAAACAGTGAAAATGAGCATTGATTATTTCATCAACTGTTGCTTTCACCATAAAGAAACATTCAACTTGCTCCACTTTAACGTATTATTGGTGTGTTTCTTAGAACATAAATATTGAACATCGTTTGAAAAATAGAGATAAAAGTAAAAAGTTGACCCAATGTTCGAACGAATAAGCAATGGTACAAGACAGAACAGAATTTGCATATAATTTGTAGTTTTCTGACGAAAGTCTAATTTATCTAAGTGGATTTATAAATAATAAATCAACTAGGTTTCGAGAAGGCATACTTTTTTCTATTGAATGGAACACGGCCACTTTAAATTAAGTAGGTATCAAGTAACCATTTGGTTAGAGAGTTAAAATGTTTCTACCGATCATGAAACCTGTATCATAGAGAATAGTGGTTTTATCAATTCTTTCACATCACCTTCATTCACTATCTGCGTGATTTCCCGATTAGCGGATATTTTGCATTACCTAATGCGTAAATATAGGGTATTCTAAAAGACGCAAATTATACACAGCAATCATAGGCAACCGTTGGCAAACTGCGAGAGAAGAGTTTTCAGAGACATGTTTCAGATCCTACATAGTTATTACGAATACTCCTAGTGGAAATTACACAGAACCTAGTCACACAACACTTTTAACTGTAGGTCTCCTGTATTCTAAGAGGTATTTCTTTTCTTATTTACATATCTGTGAGATATATAGTTTATTTGAGATATTTCGAAATACTGCTAACCAGTTTATTTCTTTATAAGTTGACTCATCTATTTCATTTTAACATTATTAGTTAAGTAACATATCGCATATTAATAATATACTAGTAAGCCCCGTGAAAAATCACAGGCTGATTAATTAGATACACATCAGAAATGCATAATTTCAAAAACAAACTATTTAAAAGTAACATTAAGGCCTACTTAACTAGGCCTACCTAACTATGCTAAAGGGAATTTTTAACTCGGTAAATGTGTACAATAATAAGGATTATAAAATTGTAGGCCTATTTGTTAAACATTTTTATTTACATACGTCATTATATATTTAAATACTATCTTTTAATTACTTTTTATTTCATATTGATAGATCAAATGACTTAAGTGTTATTAATGTTATAGTAAATACATTAATAATTGAATACGTTTATATGGTATACGAACGTGTACGAATGTTTCCGAAGGAAAACGAATAGGTATCTCTTCTTTAAATTTGTATAAAATATTGATTATAAAAGGTTGTATTTATAGACAGTTTATAACCTCAAAGCAAATATCATATTGTGTATTATAGTATACTTACTTCTATAACTCATATTTAAAAAAAAAACTTCACAAGAAATAATTATAACGATTGAAGTTGTAAACATAACCACAAACTATAATGTACGCTGGGTTTGTTTAAGTATTTCAGATAATGGGTGAAATCAGCTGTTAAACGAATAGGTTGTATCTTCTTTAAATTCACATACAAAATATATTGCTGATAAAAGGTTCTATTTATATATAGTTTATAACCTCTAAGAATATTATAACGTATATTACAGCATACATTGGTTCTATAACTCATATTGAAAAAAATCAACTACAAAAAATAATAACCATTGAAGTTGTAAACATAAACCCAAACTGTAATCTACACTGGGTTTACATATGATGGGTGAAATCAGCTGTTATATTACATGTTGCTCACGTATGTACGTACGTACACTCGCTTTTATGGGAGTTTATATCAAAAGCTTATATTCTAAGTTTGACAAAACTCAGATTGATAAAGTGGAACTATTGGTTTAAAACCAAATTACTTAGCAATTGAAAGCAATATGATTTGTTAAGAATACATTATTATAGATTTATGTAAGTGTCCGTTGCTATAAGTCTTCCAACAGCGTGATAATCAATTATATGTTTTCAAGGGTACACAGTCCAAAATTGCTTTTGGTACGTACCATCTTTTCATAATCAACAGAAGTAGAAGTAGAACACAAGAGTTTACAGTATCACTTAATTTTAAAATCTGTTTTCAAACAAACCTTTTGTACATTTAATTCAGTCTTCTTAATCGCTTTACAGGTTTTTTGAAATACTAAATGGTAACTCGATTTATTTTTTCACAAAACCATTTATAACACCTAAATTATAGATGGTTAAAATCTAATAATGCGCCAGACTAAAAAGAGCTCATATGCTTTGTATTGACTCTCTACATTTAACTTACATTCGTAGGCTTTACAAGTCCACATTTATGTTACTTTATAATAAATTTAAATTTAAATGACTGATTTATGCGCATCCCTTAATATGAACAGTGCTGTCATAAATGTGTCGTCTGTTAGACTCCTAATTTACAGAATACCTTTAGTTGACAATTATTTGTAGTTTTCCTATAACCTGCTAAGTTGTACGCAAATCGAATAAATACTAACACCACTACTTAAAGTTTGATTTGTTTAATCCGTGGAAAAATGACAAACCTACCACAGCAGTTATTTTTCACTATTGACATACTTATGAGTTGTATAAATTCCTAACTAACTAAATTTGGTAGTAGTCGGATCTGCGTTGACAGTAAATTTGAGAAAAGAAATTTACCAGCTTTTTCAAAAGCATAGTGTCCTCGGTCAGATAAAAATGTATTAAAATTTTAAATTTGTACAATTTCTTATAAAATGGAAATAAGTTTGGAAGTTATAAACAGAGTTAAAATTAAACAAACTTAGTTTTGAATGGTAAAAAGATTATTGATAAGTCTTCAGTAAAAACAAAAAATGTTAAATCTGTTTTAGAAACCGCTAAGTAACGTATTGTATTCTACAGTATTCATTGTATTCTACAGCTTCCCTTCTAATTTCACTTAGCTGTGTTCAATTCTTTATTTAAAATTTGTATTAGTTCTAGTGTTAAATATCCATTTTAGTTATTGGTTTACATGGCAAGGCATTCATTTTGAAAAGTAAAATTTACCCTATTTAGTACATTTATATAATCACCGTTACTCTTATTTTAAAACCACATTTAATCTAAATAATTTAGTTCATATACCCAGGCCGCCAAGCAACGTAGAAGGTTTAGAACGATTCTGTAGAATAAACCGAAAAAGGAAAGGCGGAATATAATAATATCTGATGGAGATTTAATAAAGGTTTTTTTTTATTAATACTTTGTTCGGCTTTCTTGCCCCAGCGATTATTTTCGATTGTATTTTCTGTGATAATTAGAAGGAGCAAGGCCTATTTTATAAAAAGAAGTCATTGAACGTAAAACCTGGATGAAAGAGATTAATCATATTAAGAGGTGATTTTGTAACAAGATTGTAATATCATTTTATTTTATTTGTGAAAATGTGATTTTCTATATCATAGCTTGAATATATACTAAAAAACTGATATTATGACTCTTACAAACTGATATTTTTAATAAGATATACAAGATATCCACATCGTTATGGTTAATTATTTGTTAATGGTTTCATTGTTTCTTCAACTAGATATATGGTTGTTATTCATATACGAAAATGTTTTTTTCATAAAAAATGTTTCCGCCATTAACATATAACCGTGTATGTTTATAACTGATGTTTGGTGTAAGCTTCTTGTTGTCTGTCTTTAGTTTTTGTTCGTCTTCCATTATACTTATTTCATATGAATAACTTTCATAGTGACTTGACAATAATTGTCTACAAGTGGCAATATTAATTATTAAAAGTTTGAAACATAATAACAATACTGTTAATACACATTCAATAAAGATTTGCGTAAAACTTTTGATTTTATTAATACAACTGTACAAAAGTTCCCGTACTACTGAATCCATACCAGTATATTCATACTCAATTTTTGTAGTATCGTCTATTTCCATTTTCCAGTTATATTATTCTGTAAGAATCTTTGTCTGAGTTTTAACCACAATCTTTGTGCAGAAATAAATTAAAAAGGTTTAATAATATTTAACTGGAATTCTGAGCCATGATTTGTACGTTGCCTAGGTAACAGTTTAAACATTCTCTATTACTGTTGATTATAGTGTAATCAATAGCAGTAAAAGATTTATGATTAAAATATTTTTAGTTGTGATAGTTTTGTATTTAGAATACACTAATATTTAGAGCTGTTGATAAGAATGTTTTAAATACCAAATCCACTGTATTAATAATTTGTCTTTGATCTTGCGTTTTGCGTTTTGGATACATAATTTTGGATACATAATAACAAGACATCTAACTAGTAACACTGAAGGGAGGGTTTGGCTTTGTACTAATTAAATATTAACTCTACGAATTCACTTATTCTTATCCCAGAATCCAGATATAACCTATGTAAAGTAATTCGTATTACATTAACCTTTCCGGAAGACATTATTATCTTAAACAACAAATTATCTCTGTGGAAACGACTACCAATACATTATTTACCCTTGCATGATTTTTTTTGCAGTCTTGCAGTGTAGTTCAGATATTAACGATACAATAAATATTTATTTATTGTATAACATAAACTATAATTGACTATGTACGTGACGTACACTAATAATTTTTGTATATAGGTTGTACTAACATGTATATCAAATATAATATTATGTCTTCAGAAGAATTATTGCAGTTTTGACTGGAAAATATTAGGAGAAGTAATTGTAAAATCAAATGAAAAACTTATAACAGTAAATATTCTGCAATTCAAAATTGTCATTAAAATTTTCAGTACAAAAAATATAATTTTTGGAAACAGTATACGAGCGTAATATGTTTACATTTGTTTTACCGAAGCAAAAATCTGTATAAGTTTTTTCTTTCATTTTCTCGATTCTTGGGATAAAATAACTATATTTTATTATATTTTGTGCAGAAGTAAGCCATGCATTAATAATAAATTATAAGTTAAGTGGAAGACGGGACTTGATGTGCCTATGCCTGTTTTAGATGTTTAAATTATTATTGTCAAAGTTCAATAAAGTAATTTTAAAATGTGGTTAATAATGTTTTTAATTAATATTCACATACAATTTAAAATATTTTATAGACAGTAAAATAGTTTTTAAGTTTTTTATTATTTTACTAGAACATATTGCAGAAAGAATACATAATGATTTCCCACTAGTTTCAGTAATCAAACATTAAGTACGTTGATGGGTTAAAATATGATTGTTCTTACTCTGTGTTATCTTCAATCATTTTTGGTATTATATTGTTCGTTAGCTTACGTATTTTATCTGGAACGTTATTAGTACGTACATAATTAAATTATTGCCCTTACTGGAATTAAAGCAAAAAGCTTGTGTCTTTTATGCAGCATGGGACCAAACTTGGACTAGATTCTATTTATTGCTATTTTCTTATTAATTTTTCTTTTATTCAGTTAAAATAGTAGTAAAAATTTAATTTAGTATGCAACCTAAATTCAAACGTAAACAAGCGCATTTTAAAAATTCATTGTGTTAATGAGAAACTTTGATAGTTTCATAACTAAAATTCAAAATTGTTTACACTCAAGTTAATATATATCAATAATGCCAAATTTGCTGATTTATAAAAGGCCCTTATTACGTTCTCCTGATAGTAAATTAATTTTGACGTGTTCCAGATAAACATTTTGTATAATGTTTAAATTATATCTGAAGACGCAAACAAAGTAGGTTTTAAGTATGAAGCTAGGAAAGTAATTTAAATGTAGAAAATCAAATTTTTGTATTTTTATTTTAAGCTTTTTAAAAAAACTATAAGTTTGTTTATTTAAAAGTATCTTACATCATTCTATTTGATATAAATTATATTAAAACTAATTGTAACCAAGACGGAAATAATATGTTTGTATTCACTATTATTAAACACCAAAATTAAATTCTAAATAATAAATAACATTTATAATAAATACAATTTTAATTGTTACTTCACGTTGTAAGTACGAGCTGCAATAAACTAGGAATACATTGTATAAAACTATTAGATAAGCAATGAAATTTATTACAGAATATAATAAATTGAGATACATGCATAAACAGAAATGTATGCAGTAAATTTTACGCAAAACATGACAGATGGAATTAATTCAATTTGTTACACGGTCTGTTACTTAAAAAAAGATAAAAAAAAAAAATTTTTTATCTTTCCCCGTTTTTTATCTTCAAAATTAAATCATGCTACTATGTTCTTGTTCATAGGTAAAATTATTCATATTTTGCTATTAACCATCCGAATGGGTTAGTTTTAATTAGATCTGTAGAATATGATTCTTAACTTTTTTTACGGCCATAGACGTAGCTGTTGTAATGCTGAAAATTATAAAGTTAAAGTGTTTTAAGATTGATCAAGTTTGTTTGTATATATTTGTTTACAAAAATTTGAATGTTAAAACGTACATTAAGATATGTAAGTATTGATCAATAAAGCTATGGTTATTATTGATATTATTAATCAAAGAAGAACATAATTATCCACTACATTTGTATTTTCTCTTATATTTCCTTGAACAATGAGTGTGTTTTGTTGAGTTTCAAAAGGAGTTATATCAAACATTTTTGTTACAATAATCGCTAAAGATTGAGTCCAACATAAAAGATTCTTGTAAATAAATGTACGAAATAATAATCAAAAACCAAACCCTTATAATATTTATTTTTTTAAACCCATTGTATAAAACTTTAAAAAATTATAATAATTTAAGTGATCATACTATATTGGGCCTGGCACTAAAAGGTTTAAAATCAATGTATTTGTTTTCAATTAATAATTAATTAATGGTTTTATTTAATGAAGTGTTCATGGACTAGTATTGTTTTAGTATTTTATTGTTTAAAATATAAGTAAACCTAAAAACTATGTAATAATATAAATTATAGTATTTTTCGAGTTTTACAAGAAATATAAGTTACAAATTCTATACGAAAGTAATACATACATTGATATTACTAGTTGTACATTTGCTGTAATTTACTAATAATATCTAATTATGCAAATTTATTTAAAAGTGTTTCTCATTTGTTTAGTAGCATCTAATAAATAATAAACTAATATTATATTTTGTAATATATTGTGACATAATTTAGTGTTATACAATACTATAGCAATGAAATTCAGACCCAATGAATTTTTTTAAATTTTTCACTGCTTTTTGCTTTTTATTATAGACAAATAATATTTACTATTATTTTAATCATTGTACATTTCACTACCAAATTACACTTAAATATAATAGTTAAGGAAGTATAATATTAAATTATGTATTTAATATTTGCATAACAAGTATATACCGATAGATTTCTTTTTCAAACTATTATTGTAACATTTTAGCGATTCAGTTTTAATCTAATGTCGTAGGATTAAAAGTTTCATCAAAAGGATCTTCATTTCTGATTTTGAAATTATTGATTTAATAATATACATATATGTCCTTGCACTTCTGCTTGTTTACCACCCTTAATAGCAACACAGTTTTGAGATTTTGGTAATATGCACATGCACTCTCATTTCGTTAAATGACTGAGATTTTGAAAAATATATGGTGGAAAGTACTTCATTTTCAATATAGACATTTCCTACTATACATAGAAACAAATAGATTGTTTTTTTAAGGGTAAATTGGATGGACCAGGACCCCACCTCCCACACACTGGGAGACTTTTCTCCAGTTGATGCGTAAGGCATTCCCCAAGAAATTTTTTTAAAAATATAAATCTTATATTTAAATGATTTATAATAAACAGGGGTTCTTTGCTAGATGACAAACTTCATATTATCATCTACTTAATTTGTACACTTATTTTTGTAACTTTGTTTGAAATTAATTGTATTAAGTTTTGTTGCTATTTTTAAGCAATTTACATTGCCTTAGTAATTTAAGGTTCCAATAAAATTACCAAACCTATACGATATGTAATTATAGTATCATGATTACTGAAACATTTATATTTTAAAAAATAAGGTAAATAACCCTGTATTATTTTCTTATTTGTACATTTGATTTTATTATTCGTTTGGGAAATATTAAAATACAGTAGAGCGTCGATTATCCGGACATCAATTAACCGAACCGTCAATCATCCGAACTCTTGAACGGCATACTAATTACAGTGTATTAAAAAAGCCCCAGTGCGAAACGGCGAACAAAGCGCAAGCGTCTGAATATTAAATTGTAGACTATTATATTGTACAATAGCGAATAAAATTGTACTGTCATTGTAAAACATATTTAATCATACATGTACTTTTTATTACATTATCTTTTAAAAATAAAGCACTTTTTACGATATACAGTATAGTTTTTCTTCTAGGTACAGAATATATATACCCTATTTATATCCCTACATCAACTTGTTTTTCTAAGAATTGATTAGGGGTTTTAAATGGTAAATTATTTTCGTGTTTGATGATCCGAACATTTGATTTTCCGAACCACACCCGGTCCCAATTAGTTCGGATAATCGACGCTCTACTGTATTTTAAAATTAAAGTCGTATAAAACTCTACATTTATCTTACCAAATTAAGTACTATCTTGTTATATTTATATAAATTTAAAATAATATTGTAATTCTAATGCGAATTGTACATTTTATGGAGGAGAATAAAACCACTGCTTGTAAATGAGAAATTTACTTCTGCTGTATTCTCTACCAGATTGTGTATTTTAAGCACCGTTAGTTACAAGGGTGGAACGTAAAGTGAGTGAAATATGAATTAACTGCTGGAGGCGGGAGATATTGTAAACTCTCTTGACTTGACGGGTTTTATGCCATTTAAATATCCAAATCTCCTTATCTCTGAAGCTTCATTTTAGCTAAATAGTGCTATAACGTATGTATAAGATAACGACTGTTTGTTTGATGAGTTATAGTAACACCTAAAATAATCAAAGAGTAAACAAGAAACTTGTCAGCTTCGTGGACCTTGTGCGTTTAAAAAAATTCTAGTAAATATTTAGAAAATATAGTTGTGACTTATTTGCTAACATAAAAAAAAAACATATAAAATATTTTAAATAGCCTTACAAACTAATGTAATAGTGTTAAATTTCTTTTGAAAATCATTGAGAATTAACTCTTTTAAAAGTAACTGAAGTAATTGAATAACCTTGTAGATAATTATCTAGCTATTTATATAATAAATATAACATAAAATTTATAAAATAACGTATAAAATAAAAAAACTATAAAATGTATAAATGTAAATTAAGATAAAATTGTAATTCATTGTTTACATCATCTATGCATGACTTACATAAACTAAGTTGTAACTAAGTTGTTGTATTATCATAAATAGTTTTAGTTAATTGAAAGTATACATACAATTATAAGCTGTATATTTTTTTATTCATAAGTGGGATACATTTAATTAAAGATAGCACTTGCAAATTACTTCTTATTTAATAGAAAGTTTTTTTTTACTTATTAGATTTTAGATTCGGGATAGTTTTGTGGTAATAGGTTCTTATTGTTATAGCATAGAGTATAAATATGATCAGTAAAATATACTAAAGCTGCAAGCAGAACAAGTTTCAATATGGAATAGTCTCCAGAAAACTGAATTTAATACACAGTATTGAGTTTATAAGTACTTTCTTTTTGTCCGTCTAGTGATCCACTTCCTGGTAGCTTATTTATAAACGCTGAAAAGAAAGCTCGCGCCGGTGCGGTGCCGGGCGAAATACGGAGAATGTGTGTGTCGTAAAACTTTTAATGTTCAGACGACCTCGCAATACCTGAGAATACTAAATATGGATGCTTGATACTTCAGAAACCGCAGTAGTATAAACACCAGTAAGTGGGTCACTAGACGGACAAATTAAAGGCATTTATAAACGTTAATCTATAATCGGAAAAAATCATTCACTCACTCACGCACTTAAAAAACCATGAAGCCTTGGAAAGTGAAATTTGGTACACATAATCCACATAGTTGCTATAGGCGCATTAAGAAATGATTTTAAAATATTTGGTCCTTAAGGGTTGAAACAACATCTAACACAATATTTACTGTTTGTTATATGTCTCAAAAACCATATCGACTAGGAACATTAAATTTGCTACACATATTGCGCACAATGCTCTTGTAAATTTATTTCTTACAAGATACATATAAAAAGTAAACCAATTTTAAATTTCGTTACCTGCTGCTGGTGGTGAAAACGTGATAATAATCCCAAAACACAATTAATACAAATTTGCATACTTTCATTAAAGCTAGAGAGCTGATATTTTGTACATTTATTTCTTACATTACACATATAAAAATTAAACCTGTTTTACATTTTGTTACGTTCTGCTTATAAATAAAAAGGTAGGTAGTAAAACTACTCCTAAAACTATAAATATTATTTGTTATACTTTTCTTAAAACTAGAGCTGAATTTTTACATTCCTTTCTTTCAAGGTACATATAAAATGTAAATGCAAGGGTCATAAACGAAACGACATATTTAGAACCAGTTTTTTTAAACCGTTTTAAAATAAGGCGAGCAATTCAATTAAATTATGTGAATGGATTGAATATTCTTTTATGTAGTATGATATACTGCAACATGGTTTTCTTGATGTATTGTTTTAAAACCATCCTCACAGAGGGTTTATTACCTCGATTTTTCCATTAATGTTTCTGTCAGCAGGTTATTTTTATTTAGTTTAAAAAAATATTGTGTATATATATACAAGAAATTTATTGTAATTTTATAAATCAGAAACAATAAAAAACAAACAATTAAAATTCCAATACTAATGCATTTTAAATAGTAAAAACATAAAATAAAAGAATACATCAATACGATTACATTTTGTAAATAAAGTAAAGGTTTTTAATAATACTTTTTACATAATAGTAATTCTATTAAGATAACTTTAAAAATGTAATTATAAAAATGCCTTTATTTTATAATATCAGGTTTGATGACACAATGAATTCCTTATTCATTAAACTAGTAGTATTTGTAAAACATAAAAACTAATTAATAATTTATTTTTATATAAAATTTACATACATTTCCTTTGAGTTCAGTTTAAATTATATTATCTGATTATGATCTTGGGTTGTAACATCCATGAAAAAACAATACTATTTTACAACAATGCAGATTATGATTGTGCCAGTACACCCAGGAGTTAAATAAGAACTTTTATGCATTGCACTCTAAAACACAGTATTTCGCTTCCGCAGTCTTTGCTCCAAAAGCTTTAAAGGCGTGTTTGTATGAGGTTGTTCATCCCCATTCTTGCAGAAATCTGGGGTTGTTTTAAGATGGCAATCACTGTCATCGCTCACTAAAGAATCCTCCATTTCGGAATGTCCCAATATAATCCCTGGATTGTTAATATTTAGTTATGTCGGTTTTCTGCACAGTAGCTCCGAAGGTAACTGAAAACCTTTCTAATGAACTTATTACTGTCTACGGTCAGACAGCACGCAAACATAACCATAGATTTAGCAGCAATCGCAGGCAATTTACTTGTCGGGGGTTGAGAGGAAAGCATACTCAGCTAGTAAGATGACCCGTGACTTGAACAACCACGAAACTTCATCAATCTGTGATATTTCGAAGCATATCGACAAGGTACTTGTTTTGCATTGATGCTAATTAATAGTTTGGGAATAAATCACCATTAAGGGACTAGAGGTTGTAATAGAACTTGAAAGATCTACCAAATGATGGAAATCTGATTAGCGGAGACACTGTGGATTTGGGCGGATATTTTAAACAGACCTTAGCTTATCGTTCCATGCGGAACTAGCCCCAAAAAGGTTAACGTTTGCCTTTATAA
>JAGFPH010005602.1:12752-31912 GCA_018207615.1 Philaenus spumarius
ATTTTTATTAACTTCAATGTGTCTCACAAAATCTAATAAATGTTTTCCATAAAAGGAAACTCAATGCAAAAATACAAGTTTGATGAACCCGACCATATATAATCTTAGTTACGAAATCGATCTTTAAATTTTGTCTAATGAAAAGATCTCGTTTTCTTTAACTTTTTATGAAAAACCATTTCCGTTTTTACAAATTAAAAATATTATCATTTAAGCAAAAAAGTTGCTTAATGAAACTAACGTCTTTAGTTTTCAAGAAACTATTACTAATTATATAATCAGACGAAGCCATAGACCAACTTTGTAGATAAAAATCAAGCTCGCTTTAATATTATCTTTAAGAAAGTGATATAATTACACAATAATTTGTATGACCGTCTTTATACATTTCAAAAAAATCTAACCTAATGAATACACTTTCAGGACAGATTTAGTTTAGAGATATTTAGAAACAAGCAAATTTAACCACCCTAACCACGTATGAATTTATACAACTTGCACAAAATTAATTAAATTATGTGCTATAGTAACATATATTTAGTAAAGTAGCTTTGAATATTATAAGATGTTTACTTTCAAGCTCTTTACATTACATCCCATATGAAACCTGTTAGAGAAGTTTTACAATACATTTTGTGCAACAAGTTTTAAATTTAATGTCAAAGTTTACTTTAGAATTTATATGGCTATATAATATATTCAGATTATGTACAATGTTTTACATGGCTAACTCATGTCAATTCTTAGAAATAACTACTTAGTTACTTAGTTAATGATAAAAGGTTACTTTTTACTTATGAATTGTCATATTGACGGAAGTTATAAGTTTTTAACAAATACAAAGTTTTATGGTTTTAAGAAAAATTTATCTTGTGTGTGCCTTTTGTGCGGCTTAGTATTAAAGATTGAAACATTCGGTAAATGAAAGATTTTTTCAATGAACATACTGCTAAGATAATAACTAAAGAGTATACTTACGCAGATTGTTTCTAAACAATTTCGGCCAAAACTCTGACTGATTATCATCGCCTAGGGCAATTGGTTATAGTTTTATCAACAATTCAGTTACATTTTAATATGCATAATTATAAAGTTAAATGATTAAATGATACCTGTTGGCAAAAGGTTTCACCTGCCAAAAGGAAGAATTCTAATAAAATACTTATTTTTCATCATATACCCTTTCTAAAATGCCTATAACTTGAAACGGTTATAAGTATTGACAAAACATTTTTACATAAAATAATACTCTCAACTTAATGAAGTCTAACTTCTAAAAAAAAATTATTTTATTCGATATGAAAGATAAATATAGCAAACTTAATTTGCAAAAATACAATTGTATAAATTTTTAATATATTTTTATTCGCAATTATTTTGAATATTAATAATAACGCTTTGTAAGTACAACGTTTACAACTATTATGGTCTATTTCCCATACATTATTTAATTTAATATTTTTATCTTTTTTAACATTTTTGCTTTTGAATTTACTTTTAACTATCTTACCTTTGATTTTTATTCGATGTTATAACTCTTACCTCGGAACGTGCCGTTTGGCAGAGAACGATTTTTGAATTGATTTATGTAAAACAAATTATTTGGATACATCCAAGAGGAATTTTACTCTTAACAATTAATTAATACAACCTGAAAACTTAAATAGGGAACTGAATATATAAGGTACTTGAGTCTGAATAAAATAAGTTTTATGAAATTTAATTAATTTATAATCAATGTTGGTTTAAAAAAAAAATCTTTAATTCAACATAAAATCCTTTAAACAACAAATAGAACTCAAAACCGGTATCTTATTACTAACTAATATCCTGAATTTTAATTTTAATTTACTCATGACCAACGCGATATTCTTGGAAAATAATAGATTAAGATTAATAAATGTATGGGATAAATTAAATAAATAACCCAATAAATAATTTAATGAAACTTGTGCTTTTAATGTATTGCGACATCATTAAAACACTATACTTTTTATAACTTTAAAATAATTTAACGTTCAATTTATATTTATAAAAACCATAACAAGAATAACCCTGTATTTTATTGTTCGCCATTTAATTTATATAAATTTAAAAATTTTATATTCCATTCTAATGATCACCTCGCTATTCCTAATTGCTTTAAAATAAATGTAAACTTCAAAGTTTAACTGTGTGATTTTTATTACTACATTTTTACTCTTCATTTATATTAAATTATTTGTACGCATTCTTATATAACCACACTTTATTACTACATTAAGTTTAAAACGTACTAAATTGTCATTCAAACAATAATCATTCTTATCTAATGTATACATGTATTGTACAAGTACGATCTAATAATCTTATCGTAGTATTCTCAAGTACATTAGTTTTGACAAGCTTAATCAAGGTGAGTCTGAAAAGCAAATATTTCTCTGCCCTTAATATGAAAAACGACTCGGAAGATTTTTTAAAAAATTATTCTTCATTGCAAACCTTTGTAAATTACAAATAAATGTGGATAGAATTGACATACAAGTCACTTGGGAACATGATATTTTTGGTGATGTGACATTCCTTTATTCAAGTGGCATCCACTATTGCTTACAATGACAGCAGTACATTACAATGACAAATACATTTCAAGTTGACATCGGACAACACTACTGCAGGGACACGCTGTAATAAACCACACGTGATGAATGCATTAGTCGAGCTTGTTGTTACAACATTACTAGAACATGGTTAAATGTATACTTTCCCTTTAGGCTGTGAAATAATATATAGATTTTTTTTAAATAACGTTTTTTTAACATACAAATACACCAGAATTCTGTGTTAATACACCAGCGACTATAATAATTTCAACAGCGAATTTTTTTAAATATCTTCATAAAATATCATTTATTTCTCAAAAAATTGTTATTAAATCTCACAGATAATTCAAATGGCTACAAAAATCTACTCTACACTTTATTAGTTCTTAGCTGACGGGAACTTCTAATTAAATTGCAATAATAAATCAAAACTATTAGGACGAGAATGGAGGTTTTCTCTCACTTCGTCCTCTTATGAAATGTCTAGACTATAAATGATATAGACCTAGTAACTTACTACGCTTGGTGCTATAATGCAACCTAAAAATATAGCAATTAACATAGGTTAGTAAAAATAATTCCAAATTTTGTATTAAAGATCGGTCTATTTTAACAACTACATTAAAAAAATAAGCATTCAATATAATTTGTATATTTTTTGTGTTAAAGTTAAATTGAGACTTGTATGTAACTAATACCTAGCAGAATGAAATGTGAGCATTATTTGTTATTAATATATTTACACGACGCATATGTCTGTGTATTTCGCATCAAACAATAAATGTAGGTTGTCAGAAATATCACGTAAAATGACGTGTCTCTACTCCGGCACTTAGTGAACACGACAAGGGAATTAATGGTGTGACGTCGTAAAAAGTTTAACGTGTCTCGTTTCCGATATTATAATATTTACATTGCTGCCAGTTTTCCCAGTTTTGGATAGTGCTTGCATTTTTGTCTGAAACCAAATGTAAAATACTTGTAGTTATTATAGGTACATGTTTTAAGAATCTAAAGATGGATACACACTTTAGAACTGATGTCTGTAATTTTAATGGCGTTGTAATTTATTCATATGTCTATAATGCTAAGCCATCTGTGGTTACTGTCTGCACAGAAACAACCGATACGTATAATGCAATCGTAGATGGTGCAGTTAGCATTATATATTTTTGAACTATCATAGTCGTCAACAAATATATTACACCAAAAACTATTTTATTTTTGACACCCTGCTTATGTTCGGATTAACTGAATATTTTGAATGCCAAAATCTAGAATTAGACGTATTAAATTTGAGTAGCTTTCACAAATATGTTTATTTAAATACAAGTCACTACATAATCTATAGAGTTCTAAACTCAAAAACATTTAAGGTGAGAGCTAAATTACTTATTTCGTTCACTCCGATTTTAAACGTGTCCTATGGTTAACCATGTTGGTAAACCAAAAAAGGTTAATCTTTTATAAAGTATTGTTAAATTGAATGCAGTTTTAAATAAACGGTATCAGTTAACTGACACAAACGTTCTCCCAACTTACTGTAGTCAAAATAATATTGTTTTCAATCATTTTATTTATTACTTTTTAGAACAAAACTAAAAAATAATATTCTACCTACGTCAAACGTATAAAAAAATTATTGTCCTAGGTGGGATTCGATCGCGCGACCTTTGAATTACTGGCCGTCATCGCTACCATGGTGCTACCCCGTGCGGCCGCCGCCGCGATGCTAGATTGACAACATAAACTTGTTTATTTTTAAACATTTTCCCATAATTATAAAATGCCGAAGTTTTGATAAAAGCGGGTGGTGTCATTTTGTTTGGCATCTTAAGCACTATAAATACTGAAAATTTGATCAAAATCGTTAGAGCCGTTTTTGAGAAATTAGCATTTTTGTCGTTTTTTATGGGTTTTTAGGGGTAAATTACCCTTAAAAATTAAAAATTCCAAAAAATGAAAAAAACGATTGGAGATATTAGGGTTTAGTACCTACATACCAAATTTCATGAAAATCGGACCAATAGTGTCCTCTCTGGTCGAGTATACATACTGACAGACTGACAGACAGACACCACTCTAAAAACAATTTTTTGGGTTCAGGGAGCACCAAAACAAAAAATTCCACTAAAAATATTTTTGGGTTCAAATAGCACCAACACAGATAATTGCACTAAACCATTTTTTGGGGTTCTGGGAGCACCAAAACAGATAATTCAACTGAAAATTATAATTCGAACATTTTTACGAAAACAATACTTTCTCCATATACTACGTATAGGGTGGAGAAAGTAAAAAGATATATATTATACATAGCTATTAAATAAATTCTTTTGCGTGTTTTAAAATAATTTTATTCTGAGATACCGTTTATCTAGTATGGTAAGAAGTGCTTCTGTAAATAAATAATAAAATTTTATCTTATAAATAATACAAAATCTATAATTTATTTACATAAACTTTTATAGAGTTAGTTACATTTTTATCAAATAGCTCATACATTTTTAAACTATTTGTATAAAAATAATAACTTACTAACCTTAACTTGGGGGATGATTATTAGATAGAATAAAACTTGATCATTATATTCTACTTCAAAAATCTTGATAGTAACTAATTATAAGATATATAATAATACGTATTTTCTTAGGTGTCCGCTGAAATAAGTCAATCATTTCCCTGAAATGGGAAATTAAAATAATCAATTTTTTTCCCGCTTACACACTTTCTCAGCAAGGAATATTTAATTAAACTACAAGTGAAAAAACATAGACCAAGACCAGAAGATAAATCCGGGACCTTTACGTTTCCATCGTAATGCTCTGCCAACGATCTGGAGCGATCAGAGTAGCTCTGTTGGCTGAGCATTACGACGGAAACTTAAAGGTCCCTTGTTCAACTCCCGGTCTTGGTCTTTGTTTTTTCACTTGCAATTTAATTAACTATCCCTTGCTGAGGAAGTGTGCAAGCGGGGAAAAATATTAATAATAACACAACTGTAAGCTGCAAAATAAGAATTAAGATTGTTTTCAATGTCGTATATACGAGGTATTCAATCTGTTAATTCAATAATTGCAGTAAAACCATACAAGTGAGATAACATTGACCAATATCTGGAGCGATCAGGGTAGCTCAGTTGGCACAACATTACGACGGAAACGTAGAGGTCCCGGGTTCAACTCCCGGTCTTGGTCTATGTTTTTTCCCTTGTAATTTAATTAATAAAATAATTCGACCACGCAGCTGAACAGCTGACTTTAGTTGAGTAAATTTAAAAAATTAAGTTTATAGGCCTATGTTTTAGGGTTTCAACGAACAATTTGAGAAATAGGTCTACTCACGACGGTGCTGAATAGCTACCTCTTTGTGCGAAATATATTACAGTAGTAGAATTTGTTTGCGTCTAAGCCTCCAGCTTCGACTCACGCGCTCCTTCGTTACACTCGCAATGGAAAAACTCGCTTTGCGAGTGTGCACCTCAATCTTGTGCCCTCGGGTTATGAGCTTCGGACGAAAATTTCAAACTCGCCAAAAAGTAGTTTTTTTATCGTTGTGAAACTGCTTTTATTTCTATATCATAAGACTCGTACATTTTGAGATAATAAGCCGTACCCAGACTTTTTTGACACCTTGTATACATTTACAGGGTGTTTGAAAAGTCTCTAAATAGCTTAATATCTGAAAATGTACGAGTCTTATGATATAGAAATAAAAGCAGTTTCACAACCATAAAAGAACCACTTTTTGGTGAGTATGAAATTGTTCCCGCCATCTTGGATTTGCATTTTGGAATGAACTTCATTTTTTTAAATGGGAAGGTAGTCGTGTGATACATGATTTTAATGTAAAATTTGACTAAACAAACGATGGTCAAATCCGTTTTTGAATATCTCAATCCGTTTTTAAGTTATCGTCAGTCAAATGAGTGAAAACACAAAATTAAGGCTCAAAATAATCAAAGAAAAAACGCAACACATATTACTATATATTATATCTTGTATAACTTTCAAAGTTTCTTTTTAAAATGTGATTAAGACATACGAATTGTAATTAAATGGCCTAAACTTTGTTCATTAACATTATTAGAGCAATGAAATAAGTTTTAAACAATAAGCTTTTTAGAGCCTGAAAAGCAAGTTTGCGAGACAACAAATACATAATGTGGTTTTTATTTGAATAATTTATTTAAATTGAAAACAGTTATTAAAAAAAAATAAAATTACTAAGAATAAGAAAATATCTTATTCCAAGTGAAATCACTTTTAAAATAAATCAGCTGTAAGATACCAATAATCTTAATCAGCTGATATGGCTAATAATTTATAATAAAACATTCAACAATGAAACAGCTGTTGTAAAGTCATTGTTTTTGTACCATCATTAGGATTCTTATCAGAACTGTGGATTATGATGGTGATTAACTAACTTTAAAAATGCAATTATTTCAAGAGAAATCAAACAAATTTTGTAAACTTCTTCTTACATGCCTGATTACATTCTAGTGTTATGAATAGTTATACACAAGATTTATAAATGAAGAATAAACAAACGGGTTACATTATTTACACAATTAATTTATACAGAACTTCTTTATGTCAATAATTATAGATTCAATTGAGATTTACTTGTTAGAAATAAGGTTAAAATCTGAACTGTTTGCTTTTAACTATATAAAAGGTGCTTTTAACTATATAAAAGGAATGTCGATTTATCCTTTTAAGCATATTAAACATAAATAATTAAACATGTCTTAAAAATTGTATTTAAAGTAAGCTGTTTCGTTAGTTAAGGGGCTCCGGAGGACCTAAAATTTAATGTTTTTCATTTTTTTTTTATTGCTTATTATTGCCCTTTTATTTAGCTTTAAAACAAGACTAAATTTATTATTATATCTCAAAAGTGGGTAAAAATACGTTTTTTGGTTCGCATGTCACATGAGGATAAGACAAATTTTGTATCATATTCTTAATAATTTGATATGATTTACCCAATTTGAAAATAATTCAAATTGCCACCTATGGTGGGGATTTTCATTTTGGTAGCGATATTTAGCTTTTTCTGTAGTGCCAAACCCGATTATACAGTCTTTGATGATAATCAGATGATGATCAGATGATGACAACCCTGAATATGGGGCTGGCATGTATTAAATATGTAAGTAAAACTTTAAACGTGTTTTCCGGAAATCATATATTTTATTCACACAAGGAACATTTTATCAAAATCTATCTA
Source organism: Philaenus spumarius (assembly GCA_018207615.1). Classification (NCBI taxonomy): domain Eukaryota; kingdom Metazoa; phylum Arthropoda; class Insecta; order Hemiptera; family Aphrophoridae; genus Philaenus; species Philaenus spumarius. The sequence continues at coordinate 20,570 of JAGFPH010005602.1, forward strand.
ACATATTGATCTGAAATTTTCAGGGGTTGTTTAATGGAATATACTACAGGTTTTAACGAGAGCATTTTGTAATATAAGTGCTCATTTAAAAGTTATGACTGAGAAATATGGCAAAAACTGGTCAAAATTCTATTATTTTATAAAAATAATGACAAAATGTATTCAAATGCTTGTATTGCAAAACCCTCACGTCAAATTTTGTATTTAAGTAGTTCTACTACACTGATAAAATTTTACTAATTTTGATCCAGTAGTTTTTGAGATAATTTTCCTTAAATGTTGTATTTTTAACATTTCCGGAGCCCCTTAAAGAAATGGAATCTCACATTAAAGATGTAATTCATTCTGTAATTTATTCAAACAGAAAGATTCTCATTTAAAGAATTGTTATATAGACATGTAAAACATTAGATTTAACTTGTCTTAAACAAGCCAGGAGTACATTTACACATATTGCTTTGATTTGGTGATATTCAAAAATCACAGGTTTTCAGATTTCATAGAAAAATTCTTAAAATTTTTTACTACCTTCCCAACCAAACAGTTCTTGTAACTTATATGGTACCAGAACTTATGTTTCCAACTTTAAAAATTCCGAGTTTAGTTTTCATTTACAAAAATACTATAACATTAAAAACATGTTAAACATAATTTGACTAATTACATTAATAATGGACTGGTTAATGATCTTAAAACGATTGTGAGAAAATAGCAAATTTGTAATCTGAGGAATGACTAAGATATATAGGCCTATTCTTACTCAGAAAGAAACGTGTAACAGACTAAACTGTTTTAAAAAAATAATATTTGATGCAATATTACAACTTGACTAAAATTAATTAACTAAATATAGATAAAGTTTGAAATAGACAGGGTTTCTTGCATCCATTCGACCGAACTTCACATGTTATACATCAAATAAAAATTAAAAAAAAAACAACAAGAAAATAGTTGGTCTTTTTGTCTGTGACATCGTAGCTCCCAAACGGCAGAACGTATTTGCTTGAATCAAAGGTAAAAACACTCTCGATCAAGTCACGTGTAAAAAAAGACTAAATCACAATCGGTTTAATCGATTCGTCCGTTTAGTAGCTACGATTCAACAGACAGATGCACAGACACACAGATACAAACGTTAAACATATTACACCTCTCTGTTTGCGTCGGGGGTTAAAAACTAGCAAATAATACAATATAACATGTGTACTATCTTGCTTAGTTTACAAGTTGTCTGTCTGTATGCGTGTTTATCTCATGAACAGTTTAATATAAAAAGTTCATGACACTCTGCATGAATTTTGTGTTGGTTTACAAAAAAGTGTACAATTAAATCATGCTGCATTTATCCTTTTTAAAATTGCTGTAAGTCAATCTTTTCAAAGTTAAATATCTAAAAAAAAGCAAAATTAAAACAAATCTTATTTTAAATTGCTCTGTCCAAATTATTTAAAAAATGCCCATACAAGAAGTAATAGAAATCATAACATTACTAGTATGTATAAAAAAAAGCAAAGATCAAATATCTCTTGCTAATAATTTTAGACGATAGGCTTTTTTAGGCAAAATAAAAGAAGGCACACTGCTGCCAGTTAAAAGACGTTACATACTTGCATGTACAAAAGAAATCGCCAAAGGATGTATTGACGATCCACCAGATGTACACTAGAATTACATTTATACATCTTGTACAAAATTTTATTAATAATTACGACTTCACAATAAACAATAATTTTATCTATTTGGGCGATTTGGTTTTTAATGTATCATTAGCCGAATTTTTGTAGTTGTTGAATACATGGTGTACCTGAACTCTCTGGTCCCCTTTTGTGGGTTTGTTCGTGGGATCGGAAAAAAACATAATTCACAGTATAAACATAGGTCTACGGTGCTTACTTTTTAGTTTTTCTGTCTGCATTTTAAATTACGCTAAATTATATTACATCATATTAAATAAAAATAATATTGGAGACATTAAAAACCAAATCGCCCAAATAATTTATATTATTATTTAGTGTTAATGTATAGTTGGTTATATAATTTTGTAGATATGGTGTATAAATGTTGTTATGGATTCATCGGGTGAATCTTGATTACTTCCTGAGGTGCTTTCTGTGTGTGTAAGTCTGTTGTTCCTTTTATGTATTATTAATGTTCCATATTGTACCCCATAGTCTAATTATTTTTGGAAGACAACTTTTGACAACTTGCTTCTTTTAAGAAATATCAAGAAATGATAAATTATGTTCAATGTTGAACTTAATGGTTCGTTAAGTATTTCTATGACTTCAATTTCTTATATATGTATTTTTTCATAATTTTTACAGTGCAGCCTAATGTAAAATAAGACTGGCTTTAATGTTGAATTTACTGAGAATTTTACGATTTTAAAGAGATTAACGTTTTCATGGTTAAAATAATATAATTGAAAGGCATTTTTGTAAATATATTTATTATCTTTTATTGATGAAAATAATGTTTGTATGTTAAAGTTTTAACCCAATAAAAGTGGCAAACTACTACCAGTACTACGTCACCAAAGTGGAAAAATATTACTTGTAGTATTTACGACCTATCCAAATTGATCAGCTTATTTCGCCCACTAAAAATAATCCAATCTAAAAAACAGGACACCATCGGAAAATAAATGTTTAAAACTTTTATTTATGTATTTACATTTTTTTTCAAAAACGTATATTACTTTGGTAACTATTGATTTCTTTTGAAAATTCTAAACATTTTCCCCCCCCCCCCCCCCATTTTATTACTTTTTACATATTTTACTATCGTTGTAAAAAATACAGTTGCTAAAAACAGCTGTTGATGATCAGAATAATTTTAGTTTTAAGATAAAACTAGCCCGTAAAAGAAATATTTTAAATGTGTAAACATTTTAAGATAAAATATAATTTCTGGTATAAATATTTCACCACTATGTCGTATCGATATCTTAAAATCATATGTATTATTGGATAAGTCATATTCTAAATTAAAAGTTTGTAATACTTTGAATTATTTAAAAATGGTAATTAAAGTCTATTCGGGACATAAACCATTCCGCATTGTCTGTACTCCGAAACATTTTAGGCAAAGTTTCATTTCTTTTATTTGTCCAATTTAACAATGCACAATAAAATTAGAAAATAAATATTTTCTGAAGTTAGCCTCAAAAACAGAAGAACGTGTTTGTTTGTAATACTAGTCTTAACAAAATATTTATTTGTTAAACAAAATCTTTTAATTAGACACAAAGTATTTATCAACTCATGCCAAAAAGCCAGATAAGTGAAACCAGGATCACAAAAGGTAGTTCTTAAAAATCAACCTTAATGTTGAAAAATGTTTAGGGTTTCGCATAATTAAAACTTTTCCTTTTCAAGAAAATCTGCTTGTGGCTTAAATTTATATTTATTGATATTATATATATTTTTTGTTAATATACATTTAAATTTTATTTATCTATCCGTGCAAAGCCGGATCAGGCCAAAGTTTATGTAAAATATTAAGTCAATTACATAACAGTAGTCCTATATAACGGATATATTCTGTAAGTTTTTTATTTATCTGATATTGTTCACATGTTTTTGTTTAACTCATCAAATGTTTGCACAATTTCAAGGTGAGGTGAGGTTATTATTTGGTCTTTAAGTATCAGGTAACTATTATTTTGAAAGAGGTAGAATGATTGAAAAATTGAAATAAATTTGAAATCATTTTCTCAGAGCTACCTAAAACCTGATAATATGTCCATACATTTACTATAGTACAGTATTTATCTTGTGTAAATTTATGACTTAAAATTATTATGTCATTACGTAACAGTAGTAATATATAACGGATATTTTCTGTAAGTTTTTTATTTTTCTGATATTTTTCCCATGTTTTTGTACAACTTATCCAATGTTTGCACAATTTTAAATTGTGCTGAGGTTACTATATGGTTTTTAAGTATCAAGTAAGTATAATGTTGAAAGAGGTAGAATGATTAAAAAAATTTTATTTGAAATCATTTTCTCTTTATTCTCTAACCTGATATAACCTTTTCATACAGTTACTATAGTATAAAATATTTATCTTCTGTCATTCTATATAGATAAGAGCCAAATCCACTGACTCACTTATCACGATTTCTCAAAAACTACTAAACGGATTGGAAGAAAATTTGGTATGTAGCTTCTTCTAGGGCCATCATAGGTGCTCACTAAGAAAGGTTTAAACAAATCGAAATTGTAGGGAGGTTTTAGGGGGGTTTTTAGGAGGTTTTAGTCCAACATGGCAGACTAAAATTTCAAAGTCACCAAAAAGTCGTTCTTTTATGATTGTGCATAATTGCTTTTATTTCTATCTCATAAGAGTCGTACATTTTGAGATATTAAGCTGTTTCCAGACTTTTCAAACACCCTATTACCTCACGTAAATACGTTTCAACAGAAACACTTATTTAATATTTTGACTTATATAAACTCGAACAAAGAATTACAGATTTATTATTAGAATTCCAGATGTATTTCTTCAACTTTAATTTATCTTTTATTTACTCTTTGCTAACAACAAATTGTCCCTACGAAAAACAACTTCCAGTAACATTTTACTCTTATAAATTTACTTTTCTATCTGTTTGGTTTAGAGAAGATATTGGGGATAAACTCGACGTTTTATGTACCATGAAGACATTACACGAAATTATATAAATAATTTCTCAAAACTTTAGATAATTATTATATAAATACTGTGTTAAAATAGGTGGCTTTAATATATAAAAGCAAAATGTGTCTCTGTATTTTACAAACTAAAGTACATAGTATTTGCATTTATTTAGGCAATATAATCGCTTTTAATGATTTTTAATCTCTAAACAGCAATCCTTTATTAAACGATAGAATTGCTCCTAAATTTGTTAGCATTTAACTTCATTTTAATGGAGCATCAAATATACATTGTTTAGTATTAAAATTTCTGAAATCATAATTTAATTTTAATAAGTATTAATAACATTTAATTATTTTCTAAACAGAATGACTTGTCATTAATAAACGTCAATCTTTTTGCAATTACGTTGTGCAAGTCTAATTACTTCGCGTCTCATTAAAAGTTAAGCTCTTTTCCAGGTGTATAATTGCTTAAGAGTTTGTCTGGAGGAAACTAATGAATATCTAATAATAATAAACAGTAGTTTTAGAATTGTTGGTACAATAAAAAAATTAAACATGCTCTGCTTACTTCGTGAAGTTAAAACGTGTTCAATTTACTGATGAAACTAGGGGACATGATGGAACAATATTAAACAACTAGTTTAACTAGGCTTAGTAATAATTATTTATATTTGTCCACAGTTTTGATGTGTTTTTCGCTCTTAAACGTTGATTTACGAATGCATTGCTCAATAATGTAAAATGTTTAAAGTTATTTGTTTAATTTTACTGTAACTGATTTTTATTTAATTAACAGTTGTTTATAAATTTCAGATTCTAATCTGCTAAAAAGAATAATTAAAGATGACAATTTGATTTTTTCATATAATATGTACTCAAGAAGACTGAATTGGTACGGTTTCTATGTATCTTTTTTAATCGAAGACGATTTCACGTTTAGGATATGTCAAAAATATCTCGAGTATATGAGTGCAAATTCACAGGACTGTTTAGCGAATTTGTAAGTAATTAGTTATTTCAAAACAATCGATTTATATTAAAAACAACCCAACAATTGCTATTCTGGGCAGAGTGTAGGTGAGCTGTCTAGCTAGATACATATAGACCGATTGGCAGGTTGATAATTTGCACACTTGCGAGAAAACGATAAAATATGAATAATGAATGACTACTGTTATAAATTTAGGGGATAAGCCTTTATCTAGGAATTTGTATACATAAAACTTGTTACATAAAACTTTGTATACATGTACAGATATAAATTTGCAATAAAAAATATTACTTTTGAAAACTGTAAAAAATTTAGTAAAATGGACCATAGATAGAGGCATATCCTTTTAATATAATGTTACAACTGAACGTCAGCAGTAGTCACTGGTCAACGACAGCCGTTTCGCCTATTCGTCCATTATAAAGTGATTATTGAACATCTTGGCAAAAATGTTTGTAAATAATATAGAACAGAATAATATCAATAACAATGCAAACAAACATAATAAATATAGTTTAGAATTACAGATATGTAGCTCGCTTTGTACCAATTCACTTCCAGAAAAATTCATAGTTTCGCCACCTACCTTTATAACAGAAATCCAAATTTTAAATTCACAATAAAATGCAAAAAAAAAACATCACTACAGTATTAATTTTATTTATCTAACAATAACAATATCGAATGGCAATCTTAATTTCAAACTATACAGGCAACCTACTCACACCAGCAAACAAGTCTCATTTTGAAGATAAAGCTGTAAACACATGCATTCAATATTGATTGAGCGAAAACAGTTTGTCATTACACTTTTACTGGTGAAGTAGGCAATTAATGAATAATATGTACCGTAAGTAAAGTTTTGACAAGTTTTGAGTACATGACATAGAACAGCTAGTTCTCGGCTAACATAAAATCTGTTTGCAGTTTAAAAATTAAATATTTTAAAATGCACATAACCGTATTTTAATTGTAATCTTGTGTACTTGTTACTAGTAGCCACATATTGCTCCCTGATAACCTATTATTTGCTAAAAATACGTGTCTTTTGGAAAGTAGGTCTGCTCAAAATAAAGGTTCAAACAATCAGAATATCTTTTTACTACTCATAAAAATACTTAGTACTATTATGTAACGTAACAAACAAATATCAATTTTATTACTAAATTTGTTATTCTATTTTTTTAAATTTCGACATTAATAACGAATGTTAATAAAATAGTGAAATACAACTTACAGTATATAACTATTTGGGAACATGAAGTTTGAGGCAACGTTTTACTTTTTATTCGTATACTTTATGTTATTGCTAATATATTTAGTTTTTTCAAGCCTGTTGTACATGTTTAAAATCTAAAAAATATATTACCTTTGTATCTACTTTCTTAAACGGAAAATATATCATGGGAATATAAAGGTCAAGTACAGAATACTGAATGTAAATCACGTTTGGGATTAAGGACAGCATAACAAATCTTTTTCCATAAAACCATACATTTTGTTCTTCTGAATAAACATGTATAACGTAAGAAAGTAAATGAATGTCATAATTAATTTAGGTTTTCATTAGGTTCATACTATGATTTGATAAAGTAGTTAAAGAAATAACAATAATATGCAAGCATTTTAAATCTTAGTTTAGTTTTTGCAATTTCAAACTAGTGAAAATATGGAACACTTTTTCGAGACTTCGGCTCGTCCGGACAGAACACACGAATTGAAAGGAAATTAGAGTTAAAAATTACTTTTTATTTTATAAATTTAGTTAAAAAATAAGCGGGTGAATTCGTGTTTTCAAATTTGCTTTCAAAACTTTTTTCCCAGATTGTCTCAAGTAGTCAGTTTCAATGAACTCTGATTCGCTAAGACAATAATAGAGAAAGTGTCTGATATAGTTTTCTTTTAAATATAATAGTTAAAGTATAAGATTAAATTATGTATTTCACATTTGCATAACACCTATATTTTTTAAAACTTTTATTGTAACTTTTTATCGATTCAGTTTTAATGTAATGTCTTAGGATTAAAGGTTTCACCAAAAGGATTTCAATATCTGCTTTTAAAATTATTGGGTTAATAATATACATACATATCATTGCCCTTCTACTTGTTTATCACCCTTAATGGCAACAAAGTTTTGACATTTTGGTAATATGCACATGCACTATCATTTCGTTAAAGGGCTGAGATTTTGTAAAATATATCGTGGCATGTACTTCATTTTCAATGTAAACATTTCCTACTAAAAATAGAAACAAATGTATTGTTCTTTTAAGGGTAAATCGGATGGACCAGGACCCCCCTCCCATACACTGAGAGACTTTTTTCCAGTAGGTGCGTAAGGCATTCCCCTAAGAAAATGATTTTTTTTTATAAAACTTATATTTAAAGGATTTTATTAAAAACATTGATTCTTTGCTAGGTCACAATAACACTTCGTATTATCATGTATTTAATTTGTTTACTTATATTTGTAACTTTGTTTGAAATTAATTGCATTAAGTTTTTTTGCTATTTTTAAGCAATTTACATTGCCTTAATAAGTAAATATTCTAATAAAATTACGAAACCTATACGATATGTATTTCTAGTATCATTATTACTGAAACATTTTTATTTGTAAAAATAAGGTAAAAAACCATGTATTATTTTCTTATTTGTACATTTTATTTTATTACTCGTTTGGGAAATATTTATATATTAAATCGTATGAAACTCTACATTTATCTTATCAGATTAAGTAGTATCTTGTTATATTTATATAAATTTTAAATAATATTGTAATGCTAATGCAAATTGTACATTTTAGGGAGGAGAATAAAACAACTGATTAAATTAAAAATTTACTTCTGCTGTATTCTCTACCAGAGTGTGCATTTTAAGCACAGTTAGTTACAAGGGTAGAACGTAAAGTGAGTGAAATATGAATTAACTGCTGGAGGCGGGAGGTATTGTAAACTCTCTTGACTTGACGGGTTTTATGTCATTTAAATATCCAAATCTATTTATCGCTGAAGCTTAATTTTAGCTAAATAGTGCTATAACGTATGCACCAGATATCGACTGTTTGTAGGATGAGTTATAGTAACAACTCAAATAATCAAAGAGTAAACAAGAAACTTGTCAACTTAGTGGACCTTGTGCGTTTTTAACAATTCTAGTAAATATTTAGAAAATATAGATGTGACTTATTTGATCAAATTAAAATAACATATTATAAAATATTTAAAATAGAATTATAAACTTATGTAATAGTGTTAAATTTCTTTTGAAAATCGTACATTTATTTCTTACAAGATACATATAAAAAGTAAACCAATTATAAATTTCATTATCTGCTGCTGGGGGTAAAAATGTGATAATAACCCCAAAACACAAAAAATACAAATATGCATACTATTTCATTAAAACTAGAGAGCTGATATTTTGTACATTTATTTCTTACAATATACATATAAAAATTAAACCAGTTTTACATTTTGTCACGCTTTGCTTATTGGTAAAAAAGTAGTCAAAACTCCTAAAACAATAAATATTATTTGTTATGCTTTCCTTAAAACTAGAGATCTGAATTTTTGTACATTTCTTTCTTTCAAGATACATATAAAATGTAAATGCAATGGTCATAAACGAAACGACATATTTAGAACTAGTTTTATTTAAACGGTTTTAAAATAGCGCGAGCCATTCACTTAAATTATGGGAATGGATTTAATATTCTTATATATAGTATGATATTGTGCAATACATTTTTATAAGATATCTGACTTACCGTCTTCAATATTCCTATTCGTCGCTAAACGACGGCCGTTTCGCCTATTCAGCCATTTTCAAGTTTATCAGGTTTACCTTCGTCACTTACATATACACTTACACATATCTAACACAACGATTACATAATAAATAAATAAATAAAACACATTTACACGCACGTATTGCTAAAACTCGTGGTGAGCGACCACATATGACGCTGTCCCGGTACGCACTCACGTGCGTAGGTCAGATATCTTATAATAAGTAATCAATATTCGGAATGGCGACTAAGTTACAATATATTTTTCTTAATGTATTGTTTTAAAAGCACTCCCACATAGGGTGTATTACCTCGAGGTTATCATTATTGTTTCTGTCAGCAGGTATTTTTGTTTAGTTTAAAAGAATATTGTGTTTATATGTAAGAAATTATTTGTAATTTTACAAAACAATAAGAAAAACTATTTAAAATCCAATGTTAACACTTACTAATGCATTTTAAATAGTAAAAGGTAAAATAAAATAATACATCAATACGATTATATTTTACAAATACAGTAAAGGGTTTTTAATAATACGTTTTTTACACAATAGTTGACAACTTTGAAAATGTAATTATAAAAATGCCTTTTTTTTATAATATTAGGTTTAATGAAACAATGAATTCCTTATTAATTAAAACAGTAGTATTTGTAAAACATAAAAACTAATTAAAAATTTATTTTTATATAAAATGTACATACATTATTTTCCTTTGAGTTCAGTTTAAACTATATTACCTGATTATGATCTTGGGTTGTAACATCCATGAAAAACAATATTTATTTTACAATAATGCAGAGTAAGATTGTCCCAGTACACCCAGGAGTTAAATAAGAACTTTTAGACATTGCACTCTAAAAACAAAGTACTTCGCTTCCTCCGTCTTTGCTCCATGAAATTCGGGAATCCAAAAGCTTCAATGGCGTGTAAAATCTGTATGAGGTTGTTTATCCCCATTCTTGTAGAGATCTGGGGTTGCTAAAAGATTTCAATCACTGTCATCGCTCACTTAAAGAAGCCTGAATTTCGGAATGTCCCAAAAAATCCCTGGATTGTTAATTTTGAGTTATGTTGGTTTTCTGCACAGTAGGTCCGAAGGTAACTGAAAACATTTCTAATAAATGTATTACTGTCTACGGTCAGACAGCACGCAAACATAACCATAGCTTTTATCAGGAATCGCAGACCATTTACTTGTCGGGGGTTGAGAGGAAAGCATACTCAGCTAGTAAGAAGACCCATGACTTGAACAATCACGAAACGTCAACAATCTGTGATATTTCGAAGCAGAGCGACAAGGTACGTGTTTTGCAACAATGCTAGTTATAGTTTGGGAATAAATCACAATTTAAGGGAGGACTAGAGGTATTAATAGAACGTGAAAGATCTACCAAATGACGGAAATCTGATTAGCGGAATCACTGTGGATTTGGGCGGATATTTAAAAATACCTTAGCTTATCGTTGCGGAATCAGCCCCAAAAAGGTTAACGTTTGCCTTTGTAATACTTATGGGCAAAAGTAAATACTTTTTTCTGTAAAAAATTAACATAAGTTAACTAACAATGGGTCAATCAGAGGTGGATAACTTTCGAAATCTAATTTTTCAAATTGGAGATGGCTAATTAAATCAAAACAGTGGTATTATTTGTACTCCAAATGCACTAAATACTGTTGTAAATTTAATTTTAGCCTTCAATGATCACATTTATGTGATGTATAAATTAATGTAAAATATATGAAGAATATTGATACGTTATCGCTATGAGAGAGAGAGAGGGAGAGAATGCAACATCAAACAAAAATCACGTATTCTTATAGCAGCTCCGAACAGAACAGGTCAGATACAATTCAGTTGATTGTTTTGTAGATTGGAAAACTTAATCCACTATCCTGGGGAGTTCGATCA
>JAGFPH010005602.1:42431-58408 GCA_018207615.1 Philaenus spumarius
AGTATAAATTTTAATCACCCTTTGTTCAAAGGGATGAAAATAATGTGGGTTAAATGTTAATACACTACTGGAGTTGTTTTTCCGCTTAAAGTGTAAGGTTGCATGGCATTTAAAACTCTCGAACCACATTGAAGAAGATTTAATTTAGTTAAACTCAGCTTAAACTTATGCAAAATATAGTAGCTGTACCCAAGATATGTCAGAGTATAAATTTTCAGTTTCGTGATAATACTGCACTATTTTATGTACCGCGATAATTATATTTTCACTATATTATTAAAAGGAATACAATAAGTAATATTTCAAATTTTAAAAAAATCTAATTATTTTGTTTTAGGCAGTTAGATGTATCATTAAAACCTTGTGTAGTTAAAAATATGTATTTCACCTTCTATTTACAATGAATAGTTTTTAATTCGGGCTATCTACAGAGTGTTACTCCATTCTGATCAAAATAAACATTCGTCACAAAACGCAATTGTATAAGATTTTTTATAAAGCTATTCTGCCCTGGTAAGCCAAAAGACAGTAACTGACAAAATTATGCATTTTGAGGTTGGAGTTGATTTTACAGTTTCAGACCATGAGGAATCTAAAAATCTAACCCAAAACACAGTATCTTCAACCGTTTAGGAGATATTGAACATTAATATCACAGTAACTACACACTAATACCCCAATTTCTAAGCCAAAAAACAGTATCAACAAGGTCTAAGCCAAATAACAGTATCTACAGCGTAGATACTGTTATTTGGCTTAGTATGGTGTAGTTACTGTTTTTTTGCCTAGAAAACTGAGTTTGTTACCTGCAGTTACTGTTAAAAATACTTTAGTTTTCACTTAGAATTCCTCTATATAAGTCATAACAAAATATTATAATAGAAGTAGTATTTTAGCCAATTTACTGTTTCTAGACACAAAATGTTTCAAGTATCAACAGCCGGTTTTGGAGGGAATAATTTTTGGTTGTTTGTTTGTTTACAAGTTGAAGTGATTCTCAAATGTTTTAACCATCAACACAGTTGGATGTTTAGATTAATATGATGCATTTTCATTAAAATAATTAAAGCTTTGTTAGTTTTCCTAATATGGGTTATACATGCAAGATCTGTGGGAAAACATTTACAAGATGTGCATTTTTAATTTCACAAGTCTGAAAGCAAGTGCTTTACAGCCACAAAAAATGATTCCAACCTTTTGGCAAGTTCATTAACATGTGATCATCTCTCTAATTTAAACTCAAATGAGGAAGAAGATCTGAAACATAGTGATTTTTTCCTTACATTTGACTTTTCATCCTCATACAAAATCACAAATAAGAATCCTCGGCCATACTTCAGTGAGATGGAGCAAGTGATTTAAAAAAAGGCTCATTTGATTTGCACTACAAAACCTCCTTTGGTAGTGAGCTTAAAAACAAGTAATTTTTAAAATCAGGTACCCTAAAAAAAACAGGTTCCCATACCAAATAGAGCTCAACCAAGAGGGGTTATCAAAAGTAAAAAAGCTGACAATATTCAAAAGTTAGTTCCTTTGATACCTTCAAATAGGCACTCATTTTGGTTGAATCTTACAATAAGGGACACATCAGATCTGATAACAGAACAAGATATCGAACAGCAAAGATTGGTGGAAAGTTTCTTTACTTAGTGTTATAATGAACTCTGGTTAAGTAGTTTTCATAAAACTATTTGATCTATTTACAAAGTTTTTATTACTCATTCAAGAGGTAAATTTTTGGCCTAGATAGTATAATGTACTACCTAAACAATCAAGTACCTACTAAGAAGAAAGTTATCTTTTATTTAATTTTTACTTTCTCCACCCTATACGTAGTATATGGAGAAAGTATTGTTTTCGTAAAAATGTTCGAATTTGAATTTTCAGTTGAATTATCTGTTTTGGTGCTCCCAGAACCCCAAAAAATTGTTTAGTGCAATTATCTGTGTTGGTGCTCCCTGAACCCAAAAATATATTTAGTGGAATTTATTGTTTTGGTGCTCCCTGAACCCAAAAAAGTGTTTTTAGAGTGGTGTCTGTCTGTCTGTATGTATACACAACCAGAGAGGACACTATTGGTCCAATTTTCATGAAATTTGGTATGTAGGTACTATAAACCCTAATATCTCCAGGCGTTTTTTTCAATTTTTGGAATTTTTAATTTTTAAGGGTAATTTACCCCTAAAAACCCATAAAAAACGACAAAAATGCAAATTTCTCAAAAACGGCTCTAACGATTTTGATCAAATTTTCAGTATTTATAGTGCTTAAGATGCCAAACAAAATGACACCACCCGCTTTTATAAAAACTTCGGCGTTTTATAATTATGGGGAAATGTTTAAAAATAAACAAGTTTGTGTTGTCAATCTAGCATCGCTGCAGCGGCCGCACAGGGTAGCACCACGGTAGCGAGCACGGCCAGTAATTCAAAGATTCAAAGGTCGCGCGATCGAATTTCGCCTGGGACAATAATTTTTTTATACGATTGACGTAGGTAGAATATTATTTTTTTTGTTTTGTTCTAAAAAGTAGTAAATAAAATGATTAAAAACAATATTATTTTGACTACAGTAAGTTGGGAGAAAGTTTGTGTCAGTTAACTGATACCGTCTATTATATAATGTAACTGTAAACCTTTTTAGCATTAAATCATAATTTAAAAAGCAAACTGTTATTTTGTTAGTGATTCCTAAATCTCGGTTCCTTGTGTTCGTAAAATGTATTTTTATTTTCATCAAACATGAATACTGTCAGTTACTGTTTTTTTGCTTTCTGATCAACAAGCTGAAATACAGTCTTACAATAAGCAAGAAAACAGTATGTGCAGAGTTACTTTTATTTGGCTTAGTATTCACTAACACAAATTACAGTAAGTGCAGGTATTTAAATAAAGGACACATATTTTCAGTTTAAAAACATGATTTTTAAATTCTAGATGGAAAATTACTCTACCCTAAAAAAAAATATCATACAAAAATCTTTATTTAGTGCTTGACAATGACCAAAACACAAAACCTTAAATATCTCAAAACTACCTAAACTGCAGTTACTGTCTTTTGGCTTACTAGGGCAGTATTAATTGTGATAATATTTAAAATTCTTGTTGTCATTTCAAAGGCATAAACTACATTTAAATTTATATAATTTAATATTTTATTTCTTGACAAAAATGCTATTTTTATCATCTTTCAATATGAGTACTTTAGATTAAAATATAATTACGACATAGCATACGTATGTTGAATTTAAAACTACTGTAAATAATTGCTTTTATTATCCCGTTGCTAACACCTTTGGCCACCTCCTTCCATTTTATGTAGAAGCTCCGATAAAATTTAAGACTTTGCCAATCCCTTTATTAGGTAAATAACAAGTAATGCCTTTATATTAAAACTTTTGCAATCAACTGCAATTTAGTCCAGCTGTGTCATGATCTGCTAACTCATGTATTTACAATATTGCTTTATTCTATTTTGATTTTAGTCCAGCTTAAAATCCAGTATACAACTATTTTACTTGCAATGTTACTTTACATGGAACGACGCTCCAGTCGCCTGATATGTTAATCAGTTATTAAACTGAGGTTACTCCACAGTTATTAAAGTGTGTACTAATATAATATCCGTCCAAGTTTAAATTAGACGACAAATATATATCCTGAAGTAATAAATATTTTTATTAACTTCAATGTGTCTCACAAAATCTAATAAATGTTTTCAATAAAAGGAAACTCAATGCAAAAATACAAGTTTGATGAACCCGATCATATATAATCTTAGTTACGAAATCGATCTTTAAATGTTGTCTAATGAAAAGATCTTGTTTTCTTTAATTTTTTATGAAAAACCATTTCCGTTTTTACAAATTAAAAATATTAACATTTAAGCAAACAAGTTGCTTAATGAAACTAACGTCTTTAGTTTTCAAGAAACTATTACTAATTATATAATCAGACGAAGCCATAGACCAACCTTGTAGATAATTATCAAGTTCGCTTTAATATTATCTTTAAGAAAGTGATATAATTACACAATAATGACCGTCTTTATACATTTAAAAAAAATCTAACCTAATGAATACACCTTCAGGACAGATTTAGTTTAGAGATATTTAGAAACAAAGAAACAAACAAATTTAACCACCCTAACCACGTATAAATTTATATAACTTGCACAAAATTAATTAAATTGTGTGCTATAGTAACATATATTTAGTAAAGTAGCTTTGAATATTATAAGATGTTTACTTTCAAGCTCTTTACATTACATCCCATATGAAACCTGTTAGAGAAGTTTTACAATACATTTTGTGCAACAAGTCTTAAATTTAATGTCAAAGTTTACTTTAGAATTTATATGGCTATATAATATATTCAGATTATGTACAATGTTTTACATGGCTAACTCATGTCAATTCTTAGAAATAACTACTTTTTACTTAGTTAATAATAAAAGGTTACTTTTTACTTATGAAGTGTCATATTGACGGAAGTTATAAGCTTTTAACAAATACAAAGTTTTATGGTTTTAAGAAAAATGTATCTTGTGTGTGCCTTTTGTGCGGCTTAGTATTAAAGATTAAAACATTCGGTAAATGAAAGATTTCTTCAATGAAAATACTGCTAAAATGTCAACTAAAGAGTATATTTACGCAGATTGTTTTAAAACAATTTCCGCCAAAACTCTGACTGATTATCATTGCCTAGGTCAATTGGTTACAGTTTTATCATCAATTTAGTTACATTTTAATATGCATAATAATTATAAAGTTAAATGATTAAATATAAATGATTAAATGATACCTGTTGGCAAAAGGTTTCACCTGCCTTATTAAAAGTATTGTTTTTCATCATATTACCCTTACTAAAATGCCTATAACTTGAAACGGTTATAAGTGTTAACAAAACAATTTTACATAAAATCATACTCTCAACTTAATTAAGTCTACCTTCTAAAAAAAATTTATTTTATTCGATATGGAAGATACATATAGCAAACTAAATTTGCAAATCCACAATTGTATTCATTTTTAATATATTTTTATTTGCAATTATTTTGGCTATTAATAATAACGCTTTGTAACTACAATGATTAAAACTCTTATAAAAAAATTATTACCAAACATTATGATTTTATAATGACATTTTATATACGTTAAATACTGAATTTGATTTTCATAAAGCTAGTGAGTATTAAATTTGAGTATTATTTCCACTTAAACGGTGGAATGTATTATATTCTTTATAACAATAATATGCCGCTACGAAAATTTACTCAGATTAAAGAATTGTTGACTTCAGTTCTCTTTTGGACTGGCCTATTTAATATACATAATTTAATTTAATATTTTTACTTTTTTTCACATTTTTACTTTTGAATTTACTTTGAACTATCTTACCTTTAATTTTTATTCGTGTTTATAACTCTTACCTCGGGACATGCCGTTTGGCAGAGAACTATTTTTTAATTGAATTATGTAAAACAAATTATTTGGATATATCCAATAGGAATTTTACTCTTGACAATTTATTAATACAACCTGAAAACGTAAACAGGGAACTGAATGAACTGAATACATAAGGTAGTTGAGTCTGAATAAAATATGTTTTATGAAATTTAATTAATTTATAATTAATGTTGTTTTTTTTTAAACAAAATATATCTTTAATTCAACATAAAATCCTTTGAATAACAAATAGAACTCAAAACCGGTATCTTATTACTAACTGTCCTGAATTTTAATTTTAATTTACACATGACAAACGTGTACCAGTCTTAGACAAAAACGAATTAAAAGAATCGGAAGCTATACTGGGCCACATAGACTGGACATGTTCAAAGACTTACCTTTAAAACAAAAATCACCAAACTGCAGAAATGTCTCAGCTGATCACTTACAAATCCTTATTATACCTTGAGGTTAACTCAATAAACAAAAAACTAGGTTCAATTTAGGTTTATTAACAAAAATAAAAAAATTATATGCCCTTAGTAAATAAAAATAGAAAATTTACATGCATTTAAAATACAAAAAAATTAAAAGGTTAGATTACAATTTTAAGTTTAATTTTAAAAGTTCCCTCCCTAAAAATTTAAAAAGATGAAAAACCCTCCCCATTAATAATGATTACAAAGTTTATACAAAAATATTAATTTAGACAAAATTACAAAAATTTGACATATAGTACCATGGATTTATTAATAAGTAACATCTATGTCGTTGGCCAACTGTAAAGCTAAGTATAATTAAATAATAAAAAAAATGAAATTGTGAGACGTCTCTCTGTAAAAAAAGGTATATAATTTCAAATATTAGTCCTTTAAGGACTGAGGTCCGAAAATTGCTATAGCTGCTCCTCCCAAGTATTATTAATTATAAAAGACATATATTAAGATGTATTGATTTGTTACAAAACATAAAAAAAGTACACAGCCTATTCAAAAAGTTTCTTATAAAGTTCACTGCAGATTTTAGAAAATATTGTATTTTTGGTCCATAGCTATTTTAAAAGAAAAACACTGTCGCAGAAAATAATTATTAAAGTTGCATGTTGTAGTTGCATTTTCAAGAAAACATGGTGTTGTAGTTGCCTTTAGCAGCAGAACATATGGGTAGTACTTGCAATTAAGACCAGAACATGGTGTGGTACTTCCACCAGTAATACACTGGTGTTTAGTAGAATAGGACTTAAAATAATGACATGATAAATACTGACGCACAGTCGTTAAACTCGCGACTAAGTCATTATAAAAGAACGGCAAAAAAAACAAGCCATTACGTTGAACAAAAAGGAAGGTAATGGCGACTCAGCAGAATTGCAGGCCTGACAAGAACCGGTCACGTGATTTATCAGCTGGTGGACTCTCAGATAACAGCGACCTCTACACAGATGCGCCTGCCTAGTGCATAGCACTAACAGCTGACGTCTGTACGGAGTCGCTGCCTAGCGGTAAAAGGGGAACTACTAGCTAGAAGAGTGTCGGTAAAATAGACTGCATATGTCTAACGTTATAAACGCGAGATTCTTGGAAAATAATAAATTAAGATTAATAAATGTATGGGATAAATTAAATAAATAAACCAATAAATAATTGAATGAAACTTGTGCTTTTAATGTATTGCGACATGATTCAAACACTATAATTTTTATAACTTTTAAATAATTTAACGTTCAATTTATATTTATAAAACCATAACAAGAATAACTCTGTATTTTATTGTTCGCCATTAAATTTATATAAATTTAAAATTGTTATGTTCCATTAAATTCTAATGATCACCTCGCTATTCCCTAATTGTTTTTAAATAAATGTAAACTTCAAAGTTTAACTGTGTGATTTTTATTACTACAATTTTTACTCTTCATTTATATTAAATTATTTGTACTCATTCTTATATAACCAGGGGTTTACTGGTACCGGAACGCACCGGAACGCCGTTCCGGTACTGCTTTTTATTAATTTTGTTTACGTTTTGTTTTAACGTTGCACTGGACCATCCACTCCTCTCAATCACACTCATTCAGCACTCGGATCAGAATTTTACGTCCGACTATCGCTTTTTCTCGGTAGGATGAAATGCATTTACGCTGACCGCCAATAGAGAAACCTGGAAATATCCCAACACTACAGTGTGTTGCGACTATGCGAGCCAACTACAGTAAATTTTCCTACATTGTCTCACAACTCGGAATCAAAATGGGACAACTTAGTAGCACCAGATTCCCTTTTACCAGCCTCGCGGCACGCCTTTGATGTTCGGTGAGTGCTGCGAACGACTACAAATAAGTGACCGAAGATTCAGAGTCGAGGCGGCCAAAATTTTTAAAAACCAACAATGTTTAAACGTTTATGTAATAAATTTTTTCGGCATGATGAGGTTATTGTAATCGAAATAAGAACAAACATGATATAATTTGAACCACATTTAGTGATTAATATTTATCGAATACCTTATTCAATTTCACTATTAATTAATTATTTTAAAATAATTATCCCAAATGAGAGTACACCAAGGCATATATACAAACAATGGCTGTACACTGACAAACGCCGTCACAAATACAAGGACGAAAATCACCCAGAAAGAGTAAAATATTTAAACGTTGGTACTTGAACACCGGCCGCTCGGCGATTTAGAAGGTTGCCCGGCGGTACCAGCGACCATAGAATTAAATAGACTGGTCATGCCATAAGCCTGTAAATCGTGGGAATCGACCATCTTTTGTGAAGATAGAAATTTCGAGCGGGCCTAGAGAAGAGGGAAATTTCCAGTGCGCCCTATTCATTTACACCGTGGTTTCAATAGCTGCAACCCCTAGAAAATCTTTGAAATTTGACAAACTTACAGTTTAATAGTGTGGGACGCTTATGTTGTGAAAATACAAATGTTTTAGCACTTTAAAAATCAAATAAGTCCAAACTTTCTTATACTTTTTAATTCAAAACGTTGCATTGTGAGAAATGTTTTTGTTTTCAGGGCAGCTAAGCGAGAGAATGTAGCTGAAAAGCTACATTTTCCGAAAAATATTTTTTTAAAAAATTAGATATTGTAGTTTCTGTCATACAACAGTTAGAACACAAGCTTCATTTCGCGGGTAATGAGGCAACATGTTTTTCTTAATATACATAAAATGTGTATAGGTTTACAATCTTTTACGAAGGATTTATATTTCTGATAAAGGCTATTGACTAAATAAGAGACATTTTGCCAAGTTTTTGCTTAAAATAGTCGTCTCTCAAAGTTGCAATGTGCTATATACAAGTACAAAAATAGTTACAAAAAAGTAAGCTTATTATTTGCACCCTTAATCTCCCAAAGGTAAGTAAAATAAGGGTTTAAAAAGAAAAACATTTTTAATTCCGGAGCCCCCTTTCCGTCACTTCCGGCAGCTTTCCGGTACTGGAAAAATTACGAGTAAACCCCTGTAATATAACCACACTTTATTACTACATTAAGTTTAAAACGTAGTAAATTTTCATTAAAACAAGAATCATTCTTATCTAATGTTTACAAGTATTCTACAAGTACGATCTATCAGTCTTATCGTAGTATTCTCAAGTACATTAGTTTTGACAAGCTTAGTCAAGATTTCTCTGCCCAATATGAAAAACGACTTAGAAGATTTAAAAAAAAAATATTCTTTATTGCAAACTTTTGTAAATTACAAATAAAGTGCATATAATTGATATACAAGTCATTTGGATTCATGTTAAACATAATATTTTTGGTGATGTGACATTCCTTTGTACAAGTGGCATCTACTGTTGCTTCACGACAGCAGTACATTACAATGGACAAATACATTTCAAGTTGACATTGGACAACACTACTTCAGGGACCCGCTGTAATAAACCACACGTGATGAATGCATTAGTCGAGCTTGTTGTTACAACATTACTAGATCATGGTTAAATGTACACTTTCCCTTTAGGCTGTGAAATATAGATTTTTTTAAAAATAAAATTTTTTTATCATACAAATACACCAGCACTCTGGGTTAATACACCAGCGACTATAATAATTTCAACAGCGAATTTGTTTAATATCTTCATGTAATATAATCTCAAAAAATTTTAATTAAATCTCATAGATAATTTAAATGACTACAAAAATCTACTTTTCCTACAGTTACCTGACAAAGCGGGTCTTCTTGCACTGATTATAGTACGCAAAGTAGCTGATTCCTGCATTTACTTACTTTCCCGCACTCATTTCACTTTCCCGCACTCATTTCACTTTCCCGCACTCATTTCACTTTCCCGCACTCATTTTACTTTCCCGCACTCCAGAATTTCAACCAAACAACACAAAATAGTGTGCATGTATAAGGCACGTAATACGTTTCTCTTGAAAACAAGTTGGCAACACTACTAAATCGATCAGCTGTGTGACTAAATCGATCAAATGGTGCATTGTTGTCATTCGACGCTTTGGACTTATAACTTAACCTATATCCTGTTGTTGAGTATTTGATAGATAAGAGTATTTGTTTATAGGCCTAAGTAAAATGTTTGCAAATAATGAACAGAGTGAAATGTTAATTTGTGGAAATGCATAATAAAAGTTCACCTTTATATACAATTACCTGTTATTTATATGGTTTATAGTAACTGTAGGAAAAATATAATGTGTTACACGGGCGCAAAGTGTCACTTTGCGCACTAGTTACACAAATAACTATTACACTTTATTAGTTCTTAGCTGAAGGGAACTTCTAATTAAATGGCAATAATAAATCAAAACTTTACAGTGTACCTATTAGGACGAGCATGAAGGTTTTCTCTCACTTCGTCCTCTTATGAAATGTCTAGACTATAATTGATATAGACCTAGTAACTTACTACGCTTGGTGCTATAATGCAACCTAAAAATATAACAATTAACATAGGTTAGTAAAAATAAATCCAAATTTTGTATTAAAGATCGGTCTATTTGAACAACTACTTTAAAAAAATAAGCATTCAATATTTGTATATTAATTATGTTAAAATTAAATTAAGATACAGAATTAAATTAACTATTATTAAATTAAGGTATTAAATTAACTAATACCTAGCAGAATGAATTGTAAGCATTATTTGTTATTAATATATTTACATGACGCATATGTCTGTGTATTTCGCATCAAACAATAAATGTAGGTTGTCAGAAATATCACGTAAAATGACGTGTCTCTACTCCGGCACTTAGTAAACACGACAAGGGAATTAATGGTGTGACGTCGTAAAAAGTTTAACGTGTCGCGTTTCCGATATTATAATATTTACATGGCTGCCAGTTTTCCCAGTTTTGTATAGTGCTTGCATTTTTGTCTGAAACCAAATGTAAAATACTTGTAGTTATTATAGGTATATGTATTAAGAATCTAAAGA
This sequence comes from Philaenus spumarius, assembly GCA_018207615.1. Lineage (NCBI taxonomy): Eukaryota > Metazoa > Arthropoda > Insecta > Hemiptera > Aphrophoridae > Philaenus > Philaenus spumarius. The sequence continues at coordinate 53,307 of JAGFPH010005602.1, forward strand.
TGGATACACACTTTAGAACTGATGTCTGTAATTTTAATGGCGTTTTAATTTATTCATATGTCTATAATGCTAAGCCATCTGTGGTTACTGTCTGCACGGAAATAATCAATAAATATAATCCAATCGTAGATGGTACAGTTAGTATTATATATTTTTGAACTATCATAGTCGTCAACAAATATATTACACCAAAAACTATTTTCTTTTTGACACCCTGCTTATGTTCGGATTAACTGAATATTTTGGATGCAGAAATCTAGAACTAGTCTTATTAAATTTTAATAGCTTTCACAAATACGTTCATTTAAATACAAGTCACTACATAGGCTATAGAGTTCTAAATTCAAAAACATTTAAGGTGAGAACTAAATTACTTATTTCGTTCATTTCGATTTTAAAATGTGCGCTATGGTTAACCCTGTTGGTAATCCAAAAAAAGGTTAATATTCTATAGATTATGGTTAAATTGAATGCAGGTTTAACAAAAATATAATATTCACAGCTATTCCATAATCATTAAAAAAATATATAAACAAAAGTAAAAAATCAAAAAAACATTTTCTCTTATCAATATTCAACTAATATGGATAAAGATGTTATTCTGCATCATAGTATATATATAGTGCAAAGAAACTATGAAAGAACTATTGTGTATATTGTACAATTTTTTTTGTGCAAAGAAAGGACATCGCTACAAATTTAAAGCAGAAGAAGTGATTAAATAATAATTTTAAGAAAAGCTAATTATTGACTCCTGTTTTCACTATATAAAACTGATTGCTTTTATGTAATTTTATGTTACATTGATGGACTATACATTTCAACAACATTGTTACGAAGGATACGTTTCAAAGCTATTTTTTTGGAATACGCAGTTAGTGAATTTATTTATTTTTTATTTGATAGTATTTCGATGAAACTGTTTGCCATAACTTACCTAAAAGCATATAAAAATGTGTAGTTTTAATTTAATATTACTTCAGTTTTATTAGTTATAATTTAATTTGAATAATCTTTCGGATAGTTGGACCGAAGCATTCAAACGTAGTCGTTAAAATGAATTGATCTGACTGTAAGTTACTTGACAAAAATTGTTGATGGTAAAATATAAATTTTACAAGTATAACTTTGTATTGGTCACTTGGCCATTATTGTATTTATATTTTATAATACTGTCAAGTATACATGAGTTTAATATTTGTTGTTATTCTTTTCTAACAAGATCTTTAAAAAATTTATTTCTTTATATATTTACCGTCTTATATAATTTAACTTAGTAAATATATGTACTTTAATCTTAAAATTCAGTGAACAATAACAAACACAATTGCTGTTTTACAAATAAAATATATATTTAATAATTTATGAGCTGTATGTGTTAATCTTTAGTAACGTCATGTTGTATTAGATGCAAGTCGTATTAACTATTGTAAGTTATTTAATATGTGAGCACAAAGTTTAATAGTTAATAATTATAACCAGTCCAGTAAGGCAATCAATGATGATGGAAGGTCACATCCTTATATCATTTTTACTTCCTACTTGCAATGCACCATTTACTTAAAAAATACATAATATTCCTAGTTATATTGTCCTAGTAAAAGTTTTTTTGTACTTGATTCAGAAATATAATCACAATAAACTTTGTTAATTAACATTATTAGAGCAATGAAGTTGGAAACAATAAACTTTTTAGAACCTGAAAAGCAAGTTTGCGAGACAACAAATACATAATATAGTTTTTGTTTGAATAATTTATTTAAATTGAAAACAGTTATTAAAAAAAATGAATAAAATGACTAAGAAGAAGAAAATAACTTATTCCAAGTGAAATCACTTTTAAAATAAATCAGCTGTAAGATACCAATAATCTTAATCAGCTGATATGGCTAATAGTTTATAATAAAACATTCAACAATGAAACAGCTGTTGTAAAGTCATTGTTTTTGTACCATCATTAGGTTTCTTATCAGAACTGTGGATTATGATGGTGATTAACTAACTTTAAGAATGCAATTATTTCAAGAGAAATCAAACAAATTCTGGAAACTTCTTCTTACATGCCTGATTACATTCTTGTGTTATACATTGTTTAACACAAGATTTATAAAAGTAATTTAAATGAAGAGTAAACAAACGGGTTACATTATTTACACAATTTATACAGAACTTCTTTATTTCAATAACTATAGATTCAATTGCGATTTATTTGTTAGAAATTAGGTTAAAAACTTAACTGTTTGCTTTTAACTATACAAAAGGAATATCGTTATGCATTAGATAAAGCAAAGTAAACATAAATTATTAAATATTTTTTGAGAATTTTATTTAAAGTAAGCTGTTTCGTGAGTTAAAGAAATTGAATCTCAAATTAAAGATGTATATCATTCTTTAATTTATTCAAACAGAAAGATTCCCATTTAAAGAATTGTTATATAGACATGTAAAACATTATATTTAACTTGTATTTCACAAGCCAGGAGTACATTCACGCATATTGTTTTGATTTGGTAATGATATTCGTTAAATTACAGGTTTTCAGATTGCATAGGAAAATTCTTTAATTTTTGTACTACTTTCCCAACCAAGCAGTTCTTGTATATGGTACCAGAACTTATGTTTCCAACTTTAAAAATTCCAGGTTTGGTTTTCATTTACAAAAATACTATACCATTAAAAACAATTTAAGCATACTTTGACTAATTATATTAATAATGGACTGGTTAAGGATCTTAAAACGATTGTGAGAAAATAGAAAATTGGTAATCTGAGGAATGACTAAATATATTCTTACTCAGAAAGAAGCGGATAACAGACTAAACCGTTTTTTTTAAATAATATTTGATGCAATATTACAACTTGACTAAAATTAATTAACTAAGTATAGATAAAGTTTGAAATAGACAGAACTTCCCATGTTATACAACAAATCAAAATAAAAAAAAAAAACAACAAGAAAGGAGTTGGTTTTTCTGTCTGTGACATCGTAGCTCCCAAATGGCAGAATGTATTTGCTTGAATCAAAGCTAAGAACACTCTCGATCAAGTCATCTGTAAAAAAAGACTAAATCACAATCGGTTCAATTGATTTATCCGTTTAGGACTTACGATTCAACATAAAGTTGCACAGACATACAAACAAACGTTAAACATATTACACCCTTCTGTTTGCGTCGGGGGTTAAAAACTAGCAAATAATACAATATAACATGTCATGTGTCCTATCTGGCTTAGTTTACAAGTTGTCTGTCTGTATGTGTGTTTATCTCATGAACGGTTTACCTATAAATTCATCTATCATTTCCCAGTATGTATAAAAAAAGCAAAGATCAAAATATTTCTTGCTTATAATTTTATACGATAGGCTTTTTTAGGCAACATAAAAGAAGGCACACTGCTGCCTGGAAAGAAATCGCCCCAGGATGTAGTGACGATCCACTAGATGTGCACTAGAATTACATTTACACACCTTATACAAAATTGTATTAATAATTACGACTTCACAATAAACAATAATTTGATTTATTTTGGGCGATTTGGTTTTTAATGTATCATTAGCCGAATTTTTGTTGTTGTTATATACATGGTGTCCCTGAACTCTCTTTTCCCCTTTTGTGGGTTTGTTCCTGGGATCGAAACAAACATAATTCACAATATAAACATGGGTCTACGGTGCTTACTTTTTTGTTTTTCTATCTGTATTTTAAATTACGCTAAATTAAAATACATCATATTAAATCAAAATAATATTGAAGACATTAAAAACCAAATCGCCAAAATAATTTATATTATTATTTAGTGTGAATGTGTAGTTATTTATATAATTTTATATATGGTGTATAAATGTTGTTCTAGATTCATCGGGTGGATCTTGATTACTTCCTGAGGCGCTTTCTGTGTGTGTAAGTCTGTAGTTCCTTTTATGCATTATTATGTTCCATCTTGTACCCCATCGTCTAATTATTTTTGCAAGACAACTTTTGACACCTTGCTTCTTTTAAGACATATCAAGAAATGAAAAATTATGTTCAATGTTGAACTTAATGGTTCGTTAAGTTTTTTATGACTTCAATTGCTTATATATGTATTTTTTCATAATTTTTACAGTGTAATGTAAAATAAGACTGGCTTTAATGTTGAATTTAGTGAGAATTTTACAATTTTACAGTGATTACCGTTTTCATGATTACAATAATATATTTGAAAAGCATTGTTGTAAATATATTTATTATCTTTTATTGATGAAAATAATGTTTGTATGTTAAAGTTTTAACCCTGTAAAAGTGGCAAACTACTACCAGTACTACGTCGCCAAAGTGGGAAAATATTACTTGTAGTATTTACGACATATCCAATTTGATCAGCTTATTTATCCCACTAAAAATAATCCAATCTAAAAAACAGGACACCATCGGAAAAGATATTTTTAAAACTTTTATTTTTGTATTTACATTTTCATCAAAAACGTATATATTACTTCGGTAACTATTGATATCTATTGAAAATTCTAAAAATTTTACCCCTCATTTTATGATTTTTACATATTTTATTATCGTTGTAAAACATACAGTTGTCAAAAACAGCTGTTGATGATCAGAATAAATTTTAGTTTTAAGTTAAAACTAGCCCATAAAAGAAATATTTTAAATTATGTATTAAGATAAAATATAATTTCTGGTATAAATATTTCACCCCTATGTCGTACCTAGCGATATCGTAAAATCATATGTGTTATTGGTTATTGGATAAGTCATATTCAAAATTAAAAGTTTGTAATACTTTGAATTATTTAAAAATGAACATTAAAGTCGATTCGTTACATAAACCATATCCGCATTGTCTGTACTCCGTAAAATTTTAGGCAAAGTTTGATTTCTTTCATTTATCCAATTTAACAATTCACAATTTAACAAAATAATTATTTGTTAAACAAAATCTTTTATCAACTCATGTCAAAAAGCCAGGTAAGTGAAACCAGGATCATAAAATGTAGTTCTTAAAAATAAACCTTAATGTTGGAAAATGTTCAGGGTTTGGCATAATTAAAACTTTCCCTTTTCAAGAAAATCTGCTTGTGACTTAACTTTATATTTATTGATATA
>JAGFPH010005602.1:58418-71887 GCA_018207615.1 Philaenus spumarius
GGATCGGGCCAGCTAGTTTATGTAAAATATTAAGTCAATTACATAACAGTAGTCCTCCATAACGGATATAATCTGAAAGTTTTTTATTTATCTGATATTGTTCACATGTTTTTGTTTAACTCATCCCATGTTTGCACAATTTTAAGGTGAGGTGAGGTTATTATTTGGTCTTTAAGTATCAGGTAACTATAATTTTGAAAGAGGTAGAATGATTGAAGTATTGAAATTTGAAATCACTTTCTCAGAGCTACCTAAAACCTGATAATATGTCCATACATTTACTATAGTACAGTATTTATCTTGTGTAAATTTATGACTTAAAATTATTATGTCATTACGTAACAGTAGTCATACATAATGGATATTTTCTGTAGGTTTTTTTATTTTTCTGATAGTGTTAACGTGTTTTTGTACATCTCATCCCATGTATGCACAATTTTAAGGTGAGGTGTGGTTATTATTTGGTTTTTAAGTATCAGGTAAATATAATGTTAAAAGAGATAGTATGATTGAAAAAATGTAATTCGAATCATACTTTCTCTGAACTACCTGTAAACCTGATAACGTTTCCTTAAATTTACTATAGTATAAATAATTTATCTGGTGTCAATTTATGTATAAAATTAAGTCAGTTGCATAACAGTAGGCCGACACAACGGATATTTTCTGTACATTTTGTATTTTTCCCATGTTTTTGTACAACTTATCCAATGTTTGCACAATTTTAAATTGTGCTGAGGTTATTATATGGTTTTTAATTATCAAGTAACTATAATTTTTAAAGTCGAAGAATCATTAAAAAAAATTTATTTGAAACCACTTTCTCTGTATTCTCTAACCTGATATAACATTTTCATACAGTTATTATAGTATAAAATATTTATCTTCTGTGGATCTATATAGATCAAAGCCAAATCCACTGACTCACTTATCACGATTTCTCAAAAATTACTAAACGGGTTGGAAGGAAATTTGGTATGTAGCTTCTTCTAGGGCCATAGTGCTCACTAAGATATGTTTTAAAAAAATCGAAATTGTAGGGAGGTTTTAGGGGGGTCAAAGTTACTAAATCACAATTTCTCCAAAACCACTGAATGGATTGGAATGGCATTTGGTATGTAGGTTTGGGGTTCAAAGTTACTAAAAATCCCATAAGAAATGCATAGTGTAATAAATATATAATATATGTTAAAAATGGTAGATTGTACAGTTTTATGAAAAATACAATACATATAATAAAATTATAGTTTTGGAAACAATATGACCGAAAATTATGACTCGTATATTATTAGTATATAATATTATTATATAATTATAAAATGTAGGCATTATAAGTATGTTACTTAACAAGATTTAATACTTATATAGTTGTAGAAACTTTGATTAAAAAACAAAATTATAATAGGGCATAATATTTCATACGATCTAAAATGCACGATATAAGAGATACAACGATATTTCCAAGATGGTGACTTAAGTAACCACATGAATTTCCATAAACAAATTTTAAATTGCTTCCAGAAGCCAATCAAAATCTTTACCAATAGAAAATTATGCGTCTACAATTTGACGGATAACATTATAGGACTACTTGACTTAAGAGTTAATAATCTCAATTGTATTTTCTTTTTAAATTTATAAGTAAACCAAGCGAAATTTTCAGTGAGTGAGTGTACTTTTATTTTTGCCTTAAGACACGATACACTGTCGTGATTTGTGATTTATATCTTCGTTAACTATTCTTCTTTACATTCATGTACAATTAATTCAATCAACATTAATTTAAGATCAATAAATCTAGTCCAAACCACGTGTCCAATTAATCAGCCATTCATTATATTTAACACAACTTTCTAACAGAGACTGCAACGAACCAAAATAAATCCTGGTTCTAGACAAAACATGAATTCAAGGAATTGAATTCTTGTTTATTTAAAATTTGTATAGCAATTTGTTTATTACTTCCATGACTCTTATAGAAATAACATAAAATACAATCACTCTGTATGTACGTAAGCTGTCCAGAAAGAAACAGAAGTTTTGAAATAAAACACAAACCAAGTGAAAAAAACTAATTTACTATATACATTTTGAAAGTAAACTCTTTGGCTATATTTCTACATAATCTCTGTTTAAATTAAGGTATTTATCATAACTTGGTGCAAGCTTTTCAATAAACTCTCTGTAGAAATCTGCCGCCTGCAAGTTCAACAACTGGTTTAAATCGGCATGTAGTTCACCGTCTGGAATAGGTGGTAATCGCTCATTGCCAAATCCAGTCTGTACGGTGGATTATTGAAAAATTCACATCCAAAACCCTCCAGCTCTTGGGTACGATTGGCTGTGTGTGGATGAGAGTTTTCGTGGAAAAACTAAACTTTGTTGAGTTTTTCCCGACGCTTGTTTTGTATCGTTCGTCTTAATTTTCTGAGTGTTTTGCAATACCTCTCTGAGTTGATTGTTTGGCCACGTTCAAGAAAATCAACGAAAATAGCTCCCTGAGTGTTGAAAAACAGAGTAGCCATGATTTTTCTTGCTGACAGCGTTTGCAGACACTTCCTTAGTTTCTTAGGCGAATGCGTGTGTCCCCATTCCATCTATTGCCGTTTTGTTTCACAGTTGATATGCTTTACCAAAGTCTCGTCTATCGATAACTTGGTTTCCAATTTTGTCGTAGTCTTCCAGAAATGACAGTGGTGCAGCAAGTCTCTGTTTTTTGTGGTCCTCCATTAAGATTTTCGAAACCCACCTGGCACAAAATTTGTGGTAACCAAGTTTACCAACCACAATTTCATGAACTAAAGTCCGTAAAATTTGGGGGAAATGTTCTGAGATTTCGTAATCGTAAAACGACGATTTTCACGGATTTTTTCATTGATTTTGCCACTAATTCACCATTCATAAGGTTAGGCCTACCACTGTGATACTCATCGTGAACATTGGTTCGGCCATTTTTTAAATCACTGCCTCACTCGGATTTACTGATTTTACTACCAAACACTCCAGGAAAAGTGTAAGTCAATTTGTTTAAAGTAATAAACGAGTATTAGTTACTCCGAATATACTTACATAAAATAACAATATAGAAATGTATTTATTAACACATAATAACAGATTAGGAGTATAATCTAAGGGCATTCTAGTATTAAATATGTCAATACACACATTGCTTATAGCGTAAATTAATTAATTATGATTTTAATTTTTAACCATATTCCAAACAATTATGATTTAACAGAGACACTAAGAAAAAGATATTGATGTTATTAATGTTTTATCGATTTTTTCATATTTATAAATACGATGAACAAGATTTCAGGATTGGTATATTCGAATACTAGCGAGGAAAGAATTTGGTGAAACATTACACTCATTAACTTCTAGGGCGGAAGATATTATTAACTCTGATAAAACGCTAGGTTTTATCGTTGAAGCTTTATTTCAGATTAACTGAGACCGCCTTGCCAATCTAAGATACGGATTTAATTTAAAGTGTGCTAAAATAAAATGCAATGATTTACTGGTTTATAGATCCATGAGTATAAAGAATAGTTAATAAATAGAACATTTTTGCATGACAACATAAACACTTTCCTGGTAGTAAAAATGTAAAATTGGTGTGTATTGCCACGATTATAAATAATAATTAAATATTAATTTATGCCAACTACTGAATCGTATAACTTATATATAACATGAAACTAATAATTACCTAAGAATAGTTTACTATTATTTCTGGGTACAAATTTAACAGTTGCTGAAACTACTTTGAATGATGTTTGAAGTTAGTAAGAACCTTATAATATTAAAGGATTGAATAGATGTTGGAGAACACTGTAACATGAAGGGTAAAAAGGTCGTACATTCTACTACTGTTGGAACCTCCAACACAGTGTTAAGATAAATAAATATTGAGCTTGACTTGTAAGAAGATATACTTGATAGACTATAGATAAAAAATAGTTTAACTATTGTAGCTCGTGCATCACTGAAGATGGCGACATTTCGTTGAAACGCGTTTGAGTTTATAAAAGTATTAGTTGTGAGATTTTGTGTTCTACGATTATTCTATCAATAACAGTGATAACATGTAAACCTTATTAATTAGTTCGCTCAGCTTACTTCCGTTATACTTAGCCCCCCTTACATATTATTCTAAGCGGCATAAAGTTAAGACGGTAATAAAACTATATAATTGAATACAAAAATTATCAAATGTTTACTGAAATGAATCCCATTTATTTATTCGTAAATTTATGTATTCATTCTGCATTTCATTTATATGTAGCTTAAATAAAAGAATAAAATTATTATTCATGTTTGTACAGAAAACAAAGTCAAATTTATACAAGCTACATTTTTAAACATCTACAATTGTATATAATTATCTATATTGTTAAGTTAAAGTACAAATTATTGGTTTTATATTGTGAACGCAGTATTAATTATAACAATTTATTCGAGTATGAATACAAATTCTCAATATTGTTTCAATTAGCTTAAACTTACGATACATACAGATATTGAAACAAATTTAAACTGTACACTAGATAGACTTTATACACAATGTGTAATCAAATAATATGTAATTTATTCCACACTAATAACATAATTGGTCTTGAATTTCACCTCATTATATTTTTAAAGAATGTCTTAATAAGTATACCTTAAATTAATAAGTGTATTCATCTTAATAACTATAAATACATCTTAAACGATGCCTCATCGTATCTAGTTTTTAATTTGAAAGTATAATATTAAGATTATTATTAAAAAAACAATGTGAACTAAAATATATTCAAATCTATAATAAACGCTTTGAGTTAACATTTGCACGACAAACCACTTATTACTTATATACACATATGTTATGCCTATATATATATAGGCTACTAGCTGGCTCGATCCGGCTTTGGACGGAAAGACAAATCAAAGTTAAATGTTTAATAACAAAACAATATATCAATAAAGATATTACACTATGTATTTCTTATGGGGAATTTTAGTAACTTTGACCAACTCAAACCCTCTCCCCTTAAAATTTCGATTTTTTTTTAAATCTTTTTTACGAGCACCAAGGGCCCTAGAGGAAGCTCTACATGCCAAATTTAATTCCAATCCGTTTGGTGGTTTTTGAGATTTCGTGATAAGTGAGTGAGTGGTATTTTCCTAAAAATAAAAAAATAAATATTCTGGATAGGGTCACCCTTATCACCTAGGAGTATAAAAAATAGCATAAAACCTATTCTCAGACCTACCAAATATATACCAAAAATTTCGTAAAAATCGGTGAAGCCATTTCAGAGGAGTTCGATAACAAACACTGTGACACGAGATTTATATATATAGATTGTAAAATAAAATTATATTATTAGTCATAACTTCTAACCTAAGTTGCTTTGAATTAATAAAAACATAACCTAACAAATATAAATATTTATTTTCTGTATACCTTCTTTTAAAGTTATTTGCAATAAATATGTGCATTTTCCTTTTTAATTTAATCCCTTATTATTTAGATTGATAATTGATACGAAGGCAGTAAGTCCACTGTTTAAACGAAATTTTGATTACCCTTTCAAATTATACATGTGGATTAAAAAGGATTGGCACAGTACTAAACAAACAGCAAAACATCCAATAGTTGTGATACTTAAATAAATATCAAACCTTTAGGTTTAGAAATGTATATAAATACCATAAGTTATTACCAAATTATTTAAATTATATTACTGCATTATTAAAAATACGTAATGCAATTAGTATTGCCGAATAGACTGTGGTCAATTTAAAAGATCAAACGTATAAAAAAAAAATAAAAATTATGTGTTTGGTTAGAAAGCAATGTATAGCTTTTTAGAATTTGTCTTATTCAAAAATGTAATTATATGTTAGTATGTCGGAAATTAAAAAGTATTAAAACATAATATTATATCCTTTCATTCATCAAAGACTCAGTTTGCTAAAACGTATTTTTTTATTAGTACAAAATTCTTATTATATTGGAAAACGTGTTCATACAGTTTGCATACATTTGCTTGCACGACAATGATTTAAACTACGTTTGGGAAATCAGGGAAGAACTTTAGAACAAGCTATGATTCATATATATAAATGTATAAGTATAATTCACTCTCAAACTCTTACTGCATTAACAAGCTTTTATATTCTGTACTTTTTAAGCCTATAGGAATGAATAATACATTATTGACTATGATTATTTGGACTTCGATTATATGCACGTAACCGAGATATTAACTTTGAATTGAAATAATTAGTTATCTAAAATTAGATTACTTATAATATTAAAGCATCACTTTGTATGGCTAATATATATGATTTTACTTTATCCTTGAATTGTGTAAACTCTTAACAAATTTAAAACTAAGTTATGTTATGTAATGGCTATCTAGGATATAATTAAGAAGTGTTAACTAGAAATTATATAGACTACATTTACCCAAAAAAATACCTCTTTAGGCAGAGAATATTTGAGTACATCTATTAAACCGAGAAACTTATATCATTAAATCGTTAAAGTTTAGAAAAATTTTAATTCTTTTTTCTAATCCATTTCATTTCCTTTAAGATACACTTTATTCTGTCTAAATACATTAGTATATAAAGTCTGTGTTAGTCCAATCTTTTTAGAAGACGTTTTCTAAATTATTTCTAAACCCAATTGACAAATCCATAAAAAAAATTATATTTACGATTTTAAGATTATATACTCTCATTGTTTTTTTCTGTAGATTTTTCTACGTATATTAACAATCGATGCACTTAACAAAATGCATGATAATTGCAAACTATAAATACCACAAGCTACGAAAACATTATTCTAGGTGATGGTTTTCTATTGTAGCAATTGCTTTGTGGCCTTATATTTAGTGAAATATAAAATTTGACAATTACATCATACCGTCTGAGATATTAAAATCCTTAAACTGTACATTATTCAAATATTATAAAACGTAGTAACTTATTCATTTACATTTATTTGTGTTTCTTATGTGCACGTATACTTCGTAATGGTAAATTCTCTTATGTCTTATACAACAATATGCTAGTACACTACAATGACAAATCTGTTTCAAGGATACACTATACAAATTACTGCTGAACGTAAATTTAGTGCTGTACCACATAGTGATGATGTATTAGTGGAGTATGTTGTTGCATGTTGATGTAATTTAAGCATAGTGTAATTTAAATTACATATCTTACTCATATTCCATATACTCTCTCTAGTAGGTACATAATGAAAAGAAATCTTGGAAATACATCAGTCATTTGTTGTTTAATATATGACTAGTGAATTTCCGAAAAAAAATATTTTCTACTGTTTTTTGTTTTTAAATTAATGTTAAATATAATTTTAATATACTTGTATTAAATGGATTATCATGTAAAATATTTAGGAGCAGAATATTTTATTGCGAAAGAAGAACTTTGCTTTCCAATTACCAGGCACTCAAAGTTATAAAGTTTTAAGTCATACTCTTGCTTAGGTAAAAATATTTAAATTTTGAGTTTCGAATTTTCTTTGTTTAAATGTTTAAAAGATACACTTAAACGACGCCCCACGTATTGTTAAAAGCACTGCGTTTATTATTATTTTGAATTTATAGTATCCATTAAAGTGTCAGTTAGGTGTAAGTTATATGTTTAAGTTATTAGTTAACTGGGACCTACATGTTCGCTAATTTTTCACTTTTAGATATAGGTCTTCATAAGGTAAGCAGGTTAAGCATAAAACAGATTATATATAAATTATGTTTTCGAGTTATTAAATTATTGGTATCCCAATCATGGGAAGAAATTACAAGCCTTGCTTCGTTGCTATTTTGCAAAATTGTAATGTGTGGTGATCTTACTTGTTTATTTTAATAGATGTCCAACTGGCCCAAAACAAATATTATTGTACTGCTCACGGAAATTAGTAATTTTCAGTTTCGAGAGGTTTACTTAGGAGATAAATAAAAAAAAGCTTTAGTATATGAAAAAAGAGTTTTGTGACTAAGAAAGTAAATAATAATACTTAAATCCAAATGAGACGTTAAATCTGAATAACAACTGTTTTCTGATGTTAATTTAATATCTTTTCTCGATTGCGTGTTTGGCGGGGGTGTTTTTTTTTTTTTACCACAAAGGGATTAGTATTATTGCTATTAATGTTAATTTTCTAGTCTACGAGAGACCTAAAAAAGGATTTCAATTGAATTTCTCCTTCCCTTATAAAAATAGCATACATTGCTCTGTATTACTATCTGAATTTTATTAAAACACTTATTACATATTATTGTACCTTACACTCAGCGTTTATCATCATTATTTATGATTTCAGCCTTAAACTAAATAGTAAATAACATGCAAAAGTTCCTTTTTTACTTAAATTAGTTTGGTAATTATTTTCTGACAACCCAGGGATATGAAAGTAGGTTTTCAATCTGTAAGTAAAACTTTCCACCTGGATTCCGGAAATCAAATATTTTATTTACAAATTTATTTAACAAAATTATCTGAAATTTTTAGTTGTTGTTTAAGGAAGTATAATAAAAGTTTTAAAGATAAATTTTGTAATATCATTATATTTTTTTAAGATATGACTGAGAACTGTTCCAAAACAAGTTAATAATTCTATTATAAATAAAATGAATAAAAATATTTATTTAAATTATTGTATTTCTCGATATTAAATATAATGTGACAAAATTGTCAAGTTCAATTGCATATCCAATTAATAAATAATAAATTAATAAATTGCTAACAAATAATTAATTAAATAATTAATTAACAATTAATAAATTGCTGAAGAAATAAAAATAATTTTTTCCAGTAGTTTCTGAAAAATGGTTCCTTAAATATTTTATTTTTAACTTGGACAAGATATAGTGTTAAGGAGCCCTATATTGTTAATTGTTTTAAAATATTGCAAGCAAATTAACTCATGTATTAAATTTTGATCATATTTATCACTATGTGAGAGTAAAAAAGTTATAATTAATTATTGCCTGGTAAGCCTAAAAGCCCACTGTTTCATTCTGAACTACACATAATGAATACAACAATACTAGAAGAAAAGACTGTCAAGCAGTCATACATATCAACAAAATAAATACAAACTTGATTAGAATGTCTCTTATTACACTAATACAATAACTAATGACCACCTATGAAAAAATAACAGGAATATTTGAATTCCTAAGATTTGTATAAACTAGTGTATTTTATTTTAAGATTCAATGTATTTAGTACCATATCACGGTTGTTTAATTAACAATAAGTTACCTTATATGGTTCCGTCACGTGACTTCTTTATTATTTTAATCCTAACGCGTTTCAAAGCCTTTGCTTCATCTTCAGAGTATTTCACTCAATATTAGTTCGTCAATACATTAACATTTACAGTTTCAGACACACATAAAACATTTATACAAACACATAAAAAACGCGAAACACAATGTGAGCACTGTTTTACCGCCGTGTGCTACACCAAACACTACACGACTGTGCAGGGACACTTAGTCACCCTTATAAGGGACACTTCTGTTCTTATAAGGTTTCCGATCATTTAATTTTATACATGCGACTTAATTTATGTTGAAAATTATATACTTTGTTTGTCTGTTGTTTTTTTCGAATAACAGTTTATCTTGAGTTTGTCAGTAGGTATTTATTTATCACTGCTTACTAAGCGATAGCAACAATAAATGATGCAATGTTTTAGGAGTTCAAGCTAAAAATATAAATATCTAAAAAATGAAAGATACGTAGAGTTTATAGGAGTCACATTTATTAAGTTGAATTACAATTTACAATGACACATCGTGACTATTGTAAAATAAAGTTCTATTAATTTAAAAATGTATTTAGTATATATTCTACGTACGGATTTGTGTAATCGCCGTAAATGAATTGAACAAAGTTGTATAATATTTTGTTATAAAAGTTAATGTATCTACTAAATAAATACACAAAATTATTAAAAGAAATCCCTTTACTTTTTAAAACTTTTAATGATTATAGAACTGAAGGCTTTTAATAATGCCTAAGGGTGTGATTACTTTTCCAAAACCAAAGTAAACGCGTACCCTCAGTCTGCTTCTCCTTTTGTTATAACCCTCGCTTGATCCGATAGAAAGTAAGCAATTATCAGAAGATTGTAAAATACAATTAATGCAATCTAAATTTATGTCTCTAAATATTAATCAAACGTTTTAAATTAAAATAAAAATCCTCTGTGTGTTAATTTGTATTTTAAATAATTAGATTACAAAACTGTGTACAATTTTATTAAATATTTTAAATTAAACTATTGTATTTATTTGGCTTAGTTGATTGTTACATTTCCTTAAAACTTGTTGAAGGAACTTGTTAAGATTGTGAAACTTCAAAAAAATATAACTTATAATGAAAGAATTAAGCTTTTAAAATTTATAATAATGTTGGTGTTTTGTATGATTGAATATATAATACTCAAAAAATTGTATTACGATGACACTGATTTAGTTTGTGGAATGTTTGGCGTTATTATTCTTGTAATAATATAATAATTTACAACTAGTATTTTAGTATATTTAAAACGCGAATATATATTCTTTATTATTTTTAGAGTAATGATTAGATTTAAAATAAACAAGTTTCTTATGTTTTAAACTTAGATTTTTTTTCACTCAGTAATATTTTATTTTGCATAACGTTACTGGTCTAAAGGATTGAAAATTGTTGACACAAAGTAATTTGTCAAACTAAAGTCATTTAAAAAGATAAGCTTGTATGTACATAATATTCATCATTTTACGAGTTTATAGACATCAATCATATTGAAAATAAAATATAAACAAATATATATATTTTACTTTTTAAATCTATGAAAATACTCACCTAACGACAACATTTTCTCAGAATCGTATCTTGATTTATCTTCAATGGATAAGAAGTAACACAAATGTATTTTTAATGTTTACGCTTTCCTGAGAGTATTAAACTATAGTTGATAATACATTATCGTCGATTTAAATTTGATGCATCTAACATAAAATTTTTAGATATACATGACAAATATTAACTTTATTGAAAAATATATTAAAATAAGTGGATAAAACAATTCTTAAAAAAATCTCTTGATGCTTTATTTAATTTACCACAATATCACAATTAAAAAAAAAATCTGCAGGGATAAAAATAAATAAAATAGATTTTATAAAAAGATATATTTATAAAAATGTTTACATATTACAAATATTAACTTTATTGAAAAATGTATTAAAATAAGTGGATAAAACAATTCTTAAAAAGACTCTCTTGATGCTTTATTTAATTTAAAACAATAGCACTCTTAAAAAAAATCTGCCGTGATAAAAATAAATAAAATTGATTTTATAAAAACATATATTTATAAAAATGTTTACATAAAAAACAATTTGATTGATTTCAATAAATATCAGCTTGCATTTACGTATTGACAATAGTTTTATGACACTATTGGTATTCTATCATACGAAAATTGCCTTTTAGTCGAAAACTACAACAATAACATAAAAATGGACTAATAAAATTGCCTTTTATGTCAGTTTAAATCTCTTTTGTCTACAGCTTCCGATCAATTACTTTTATAGAATAACGGAATTTGTTCTCTCTATATACTGAAATAATATTTTGTATTTACAATGCAGTAATACTTATTGTTATTACATATTTAAGCTAAAAACAATTACATGAATAAGAAATACATTCTTATATTTTGAAGGTGTTAAGAAATTTAATTAATAGATTCAATCGAATAGTGAACAATATTTACATAAAACTGTTATTACAATTAGGAAGCAGCGGGAACATTTGGTGATGAAAACATTACAAAATATTCTGTAGCTTATTTTAAATAGTTTAGATTAAAATTCCGGAAGTAATTGTCGAAACGAATGTTATATCGCAAAAACCTGAATGGGAATCAGGAGAAATGTATACTTGCTGTGCAATAACTCTTCAGACTAGGTTCTGAACTAATCGTTGAATAATAGTTTGTAGTTTTTGTATTAGGGTATAGTTAAAATTGTTCAGAAAAATATGGTCACTTTATAATTTTTTTAAAAGTGTGATTATTAAATAACAGTAAAATCATATCACTAAAGTTAGTGCGATGGTGGTATTCAAGCAAGGTTTGGTAAATTACTTACAAAGTCAAAATACTAAGAACGTTTATATAAACCAATCACGTAACACAATACATAAAAAATCTATAATAATAATTGTAAATATTTTTTATGAAGAAAATGTGTACACTATTTTATACTCCATGAAATAAAAACAATATGAATAAACAATTATAATACCACAAACTATTATAAATCATATATATATAAATCAATCGTATATTTATGCTATAGTTAAATTTAACCCAAAATTGAAATTTAACAAACCTTTTATTTTTCAAAAGGCATACATTTTGCTAAAATGACGTATTGACATATTTATAGAAATTTTACAATACAAGTATAGTTTTAACTATTTTTTCTATTACTTACACTGGAATATAAGCACAAATAAATTGAGTTATTTAATTCTAGGAATACAGCAATTTGCGTTTGCTACATTCATTACCCACATGTGAATTCTATTCACCCTTAGTACTTACTACAAAGGGTAATATTGTTGAAATATAAAATAACTAATATAAAATAACTAGAGTTGTGAACTCTCATCAAGTGATGGGTTTTATGAAATGTAAATATAAATCTTTTGGGTTATACTTTAGTATGTTAGTTAATCTTACTAAAGTTTAAGATAAAATGTAGGACTATTTATGTTTTAAAGAAAATGATTAGTATTAACTTGTCCTAGTTGTTTATATACATTTTCAACTTTATATTTTTAAAGCACCAAGTAAAGAATAAATACACATTGTTACAGAACTCTAGCAATAAAAAAGTTTAGAAACATGGTGAAGTAGTTAGAGTAGTTACTCTATTTTTAAATTGAAAACAAAGAAATATATGACTACAGTACTGATTTATCAATATTATAACTGCAATCAATATAATAGATAATACTTAAAAAATAGCAAATAATCATACAGCAACTCCATCAAATAATTTATAATAATAATAAGACAACGTTAGAGAGAATTGTAACGACCGAACTCTATCCACCGTTTTATCAATCTTAGTTAATCTTCGAAGCAACTAAATGGATTAGAATTTACCCTAGTTTAATGTCATTAGAGCAATTAGAATTACATCTCAGTTTGCTAATCTTAGTGTAATGTAGGTTGGCTAAATTGTTTTTGTATTTCAACTAACAGCTGTGACTAGAAAAGCGGATTTGTATTTTGTTTGTCTTAAGCTAAAATTGATGAGCAATGTAAACATTGGTTTTAAAATTTATCTGTTCAAGAAAAACATATCTTTTTATATCGGAACTTGTTTATAACATTACGACATAATGACAAGTCAACTTTTTCGAACAAC
>JAGFPH010005602.1:81528-93981 GCA_018207615.1 Philaenus spumarius
TAAAATTTCGAATTTTTTCAAACCCTTTCTTAGTGAGCACCTATGGCCCTAGAGGAAGCTACATACCAAATTTCATTCCAATCCGTTCGGTAGTTTTTGAGAAATCGTGATGAGTGGGTCAGTGAGTCAGTGAGTCAGTGGGTTTTCGCTTTTATATATATAGATAAGATATATATAAGGTGTGTTGTTGTAAAGATTTACATTAAACTTTCATAATTTTAGTGGAGCAGAGTAGAAAACTCTAAGCTGACTGTATTACAACATCAAACAGACTCTACTTCAAACTTTAGCAGCTACAGATCCACCCTTAAAGCTGCTCTGTGGAGATCTTCAGGTTCTTCAGATAAAACGCAAAGAATTATTGTTCCATTCTTCTCCTTACTATTAAAAGATTTTTATGCAATGATTGAAGACTGCTCAAAAATGTAAGTAATAACAAAGTACATTAGTATATAGTACATATTTGAAATAATATGTATGTACATATATAAGTAAATGTATAATAGCTGTTTTATGTACATATTTACCATTTTGTTTTGTAATTATGTATTCTGTATAGTTCTGTTGAGTCAATTTATTAATATTTATTTATAAACATGTATTTAATTTTATATCAATAAATCATATTTTATTGGTTTAATAAAGTATGTTAATAAATAAATCTTTCAGTTTGATGACAGATAAATCAAAACGGTTACAGAGGTTTAATTAGTTTACTATATTGTTATATTGTTTATTATATTGTTATATTGTTTTAAATTAGTTTACTATATAATACTATATTGTTCTACATATTTTAACTTCTTTTATATAAAACCGAATCACACCTTAGACCTGTATTTACTTTCTTGATTTAATACTACCCAAATTTCTAGTTAAGTGCAGACAAATGTTTTACGATTTTCTCAATCTGTAAATGTAATACTCATACTGATAGGCTTATCAACTAACTATTGGAACCCGTTCAAGATTTTATTTATAATGCATTTTTGCTCCTAAAGTTCAATATAAGTGTAGTATACATATCCTAAGAGGTTATATAGTCATGTAAATAACAAATATTACCATTCACATAAATTAATTGTGCACCTTCAAAATGTACGTAAAATTTCCAAAAATTTGAAAATAAACTTTTTTAGAACATTGGACTTATAATGCAAATATCTAATTTTATAAAAACCATTTTCTCTCAACCAGGGTTTCAAAGGGTTTATAGCGCACAGGAGGAAAATAGTAATAGAATGAAGTACAATACCTATTATTTTCCGTCATTGAACCTCTTTGTTTAAAACTTGTTTAAAGTTTTTGACGCGTTTCGAAAATTTATATCATCATCAGAAAGTCCCTCTATACATGGAGGTCGTAAAAACGTTAAATACACAAACACATAACACACAACATATTAAAAAAAACAAAGTAAGAAGATGTGCAACTTACAACTCCCGGATGTCGACTGGTTGTGCGTTATCAAACAGAACACGAAATAAAACTACAATATGCCGCGTTAATTCTGAATTGTTATCGCTGCGTCATACAGAGTGTTCGAAAGTTCAGTTGGTCGTTTAATAATCGGTGTTCATTATTTGAGATTAATATTTTAAAAGCCTTGTAGATTTCAAATTCTTCTACTGCGTTTATAAATTTGCCTTTACTGCAAAACTTAATTGGTTTGAAGTTACTGCCAAAGTATTAGTAACTATGGTCTTCGTCGATTAAATGACGCTCATAGTTGGATTTATTACCCCAAATAGTCTTCTTTGACAGGTGTTCTTTAAACCGAACTTTGAAAGGTCTTCCCGTTTGACCTATATACAACTTGTCACAGCTACCACACGTTAATTTATAGACACCTGTTTGGGTTTCCAACTGTTTATGTTTTTGGGTTTGGAGTCATTTTTTATGTTATTATTGGCGATGGTTCTATTGATTTTTTTTTAAGGTGGAGGTAATTATTTTGGGTAGGATGCTGCCATATCCTGTTGAAACAAAGATAGACTTAGCTTTCTCTTTCAGTGGTCTTGTGGATTTATTGATGTGTTTTGCGAGCAGTTTATCAATCACATGGGTGTTATGTGTTTGTGTACGTGTATTTAACGTTTTGACTCTGTGTTTATAGGGACATTCTGATGATGTGATAAATTCTCGAAACGCGTCAAAAACTTTAAACAAGTTTTAAACAAAAAGGTTCGCTGACGGAAAATAAAAGGTATTGTACTTTATTATATATATTAGTGACCTGGATACTGGAAAAATGAATTCAAATAGTAACAATACAAATTATAAACTGATTAAATAAAATTAACTTACGTAATTTAAATTAACAGTATGTTTATTTTTACGTGAATTGTTTATGTAAAATAATTTAAGCATCTGCAATTTTATATTTAAATTATATACACTAATGTAGCATATTTTTCGGAAAATATTTTATAATTTTAATATAGAGTAAAAAACAATGCTCTGTGTAAAATTGGAACTCAATAATATAGTTTGTTTATGTTATAAGCCTTAAAGTAGTTGAGCTACAGTTTTAAAACTGATACCTTCTCTTTATACATACTTGATAAATAATATTTTCTAAAGATATTAACGCATTAGTAAAAATGTGTTAACTAACTATTTCTTCTTAAGAAAATATAAAGTAATGCTAACAGCTGCACCTTCTTAGGATGATTACAATAATGCAGACCTATTATAGATAAATTACAAACAATTTCACCAATAAACTATTTTCTTTTCTTAAAGTTATAGTCAAACTATTATTGTTTATTAATGTTGCAGACTGCCAAACGGACAGATTAACTTTGACCAAGTGTGGCAACTAGCTCGACAAGTGACCGAGTTTATTAACTGGAAACAAGCTGACTGTCCTTTTGATAAAAACCATAAATTAAAAACATATCTACAAACAAGCCCTGTTCTGGTAAATACCGGTGAGTGTGTACATATCCAGTGATATTTTGCCGGTGGTGGCCGAATACAATATTTGTTTTATAATCATCTGGTTGAACGGTGTCTTTGAACGAATTCTAAAACGTATAATTTAATGTCTTAAATTTTGGATTAATTAGTTTAATTGGTTTAATTAGATGATGTGATAAATCCCTACAAAAATATTTGTGAAGAAAGTGCATTTATTAGTTCAAATAGTGAATACCAATACATGGGTGATAGTGCTATCTTAGTATAGGAACATATGAAATACTACTATGTACTTAGGTTTGTGTTCAGGTAATTTTTGTCGGAAATATAAACAAACAACAAAATCTTACTAGCTTCTAACTATACTAAATTATTCCAATTTATTGTTCCTTAGAATCTTTTTTTAATCAAAATAGTTGCTCAGAGAATATAAAAAGTTGATAAATAATTAGGTAGCCTACAGGGTATATTTCTTATATAACTTAATAAATAATTTAAAATTAAATATCAGCAACTTATGTAGTCAAACGTTTAAAATCGACAAATAATCCAAATTAAGATATGTAATCTTACCTTAAGACTCCATCGCGATTTCGGTCATTCGACCATCCTCAGGTGACTCTAAAACACAACACTAACACAAAACGAAACAATACATAACATAAGTTTCATTCCGTATGGAGATCGTTCAACGAATAATATATGGCTGAGATTACGTATTAAAGTTCCAGGACTTGAACGCCAAGTCGTTCGGCAGATACTGAGCCATAATAATTGTGTTTCTACATCAGATTATCTCATTTTGATCAGCCTGAACTGGTCTTTCAATTAATTTGTTGTATAACATATTAGAATGGAACGAAAACTGGTCGTGTAGTAGATACGTGGTGCTACATTTCGTGGCTCTATATATTTCGAATTTTTCTAACGCTTCCCAGTATCGTCCTTTATTGCATACATGCATTACTTCCATGTTAGAACTGTAGTCCGTGTAGGTATGATTACTATCAGGTGTATAAACTAACCATAACTAGATTAATGGTTACTGAGCTTTTTTTTGGTAAGTGTTCTTTATATCTTATGCAAAATGGACGACCGGTTTGGCCTATATAAAAACATGGGCAATCGTTACATTTAATTTTGTAAATGCCCGTGCGTTGTTGGGTATCTCTATTCTTCATGGGGTTGGATTTCAATTATGTAGATTTGTATAAGTAAAATTCAGTACCATTCCTTGTTAGCTACTGAAAATATTCGTGGCATTAGGTAAAGATGGTAATATATAAATGCATTTCTAAAGAATCATAATTCTAAATTTATCATAGTATAATTATTTAAAAATGTTTGTTTTTTTTAAACTATTTTTGAGTAGATTAACAAACAGTTTAAAGTAGATTTTTTTCGAACGACTTGAAAGAAAAAGTTATTTATTGTCAGTGATATTAAATACTTCATAGTATGCAATAGTTTATCAACGTTTATGCAAAAGTCAATTCATAAAATAAGTAGGGTACACGAGACTTCTGTGTTATGAAATAACTTTAAAGGTTTTAACCGTTTTTGACCTCATAGACTTAAACATTGCCATATGAAAAATGTTTTGTCATGTGTCTATGTATGTCAAAAATAATAAACAATCGGAAGCTGCCAAAATGACAGAACGCAGATGAGATGTATTTTAAACTATTCAAGCTACATTACTGCATTTTTGTTCAAAACAATTTGATATTAAACAAAATATGTTGAAGCAGGCTAATATTTCGTTATCTTGTTCTAGCTCTAGTTGAGATATCTTTTATTTGCGAGCCTCCAGACTCGCCGGAAGACAGGGAACGATTTAACAACTTGAAGTAAGTAGAGCATAGTTAAACTTTTTATAAACAACTAATTAGATTGTTTTAAAATTGTATACTGCTAATAATTGTTATAAGATTTTTTAATAATTAAAATGTATATTGTTTACTAGATAAACTATAGAAAATAATTGAAAGCCTTGAACTGATAACGAGACACGAGGTACTTAGATATATTATTTACTAAGTAAACGGAATGAGAACTAATTAGTTTTGTGTTTCCTGAAGAAGACAGTAAAGTCTTCTCAAGCAAAATAAATAAAATTGTATACATATTTAAAATTCAGTTTTTTCTATTTATACTTATCAATACTATTTACGTAAATGTAATAAATTTTAAATGTGTAAAATGTAATTAGCATCTTATGTAAAAGTAATCATATTTTTGATCTTCATAAGTGGTAATAATTACCAATTCAACCAATTGAACAGGTGTTTTATTTTTATTTTGTCGTTTTTGGTATAAATATGTTATTTTATTTATTTATTCGTTATTTTGATATTGAAGATTTTGCTAAGTAAAATTCATTTGTTCTAATTTATTGTAAATAAAAAAATATGTACAAAAAAACAAAAATACAAATATATTATTCTTACCTTTAGTTACTCTTACGATTTTTCACAGGAAAAAACTACATAATCTACAGGAGTGAAGGAAGTGAATCAATGTTTGTGCTGAAATAGATCTACTACTGCACACCTTAGTTTCCAACCCATCACACAAAGGTTGTAATATTATTAATAGAAGACTGTAATTTGTGATATACTGTACATATGTAATGTTATAGATTGTTTTATACATTTTAATAAACAATTTAATTATTTATAACTGTTACTAAATTATTTGTTTGACTCCTTTACTATTTATAAATGAATAAAGAACATAAATTATGAAATAAATAAAACATGAAAACCTACTTTGAATAGTTATTTCGTCATTTTTAACGCAAAATAATTCTTTCAAAATATAATCACTTTTTTATTTTTAATCTGTAGAATTATTTATTTTTTTGTGATTTACATCTAACTATCTTTGATACTGTAACGTCTCAGATTTAATAGAAGAATAACTGGATCTTTTAGTTATGTATTTGAGAATATTAGCATATAAAAATACAAATGTATTTAGCCTTTTCTTTATTTTCTGTAAACAGTTTAAAAATTTAAACTCATCAGATAATAAAATTACGTCAACAAATTTAAAAGACAATTGTTGATTTATTGATTAGGTTATTTTATAATTTTTTTAAATTTTTTATGACGACGATATGTACTTTACTCCTTTTATTTTTAAACCCTTCTTAGTTATTCGTTATTTTAATTAGTTTAAAGATATATTGAAAACTGTATTCCGTAAGTTAAGTAGTTCTATGTAATCTGTGTAAAATGTTCATTTCTCAACTACGGGTCATTCCCAAGGATAGGAACAAGTACCGTTAGCCGCTTCTACCTGGCTTTTTAAAACAAGTCCTTGGCGTGGTCACTGATGATTCGTTGATCAACCTGAGAAAGGGAAATTGGGGAGAATAAGTCTGTTTAGTTTTATAGAATTATTCTTGTTATCATTAGTTTAAATTTAGAACTATCGGAGGATGGCTACTTGGTTACCGAAATGTACATGAGAAAACTATAATAACTGCATTAATAAATGTTTTTCAGTTTATTTGCGTAGTGTTATTCAGCGAACTTGTTTTTTTTTTGGGGGGGGGGGGGCTTCAGTGTATCTAATCGTGAATCTGTTTATTACTTTTACAATTACAGTAAAATATATTTTTATAAGACATATGTAAATAAGTCATTTCTTTTACTGTTTTTTGTGTGCTACTGCTGTAAGCACTCAATATTCAGACAATTATTATACATTTTTAGTATTGCTCCCTGACGTACACATCGACATTTATTTATTTTTCTTTCCTTCAAGTGTTCATCCTGTGAAGTGGCCTATCGTATCAAATCACACAGGGGCCCAAACTCTTTTCTTTGGAGGCTAAGGTAGAGTCGGTTTTTAGAGTTGTGTGGGTTAGAAAGCAAAGTCGTAGCAAGGTAAGTTCTTTGAATCCTTCTTCTGACGTCAGACGTGGGATTATGTAACCAGCCATGCAATAAAGTATTACATTGCCAAGTGTCAAGTTAAAAAGATTAGTGAAGAGTGGTAAGTTAATATGTCTCCGTCATATTTTTATTTAGTATTTGTTAATTAAATAGACCACGCCATCCTATTAACTCCATCCATACATTTGTCGTAAGTGACAATGTATTTAGTTACTTTATACACTGAAATCTTCTTATTTCCTAGTTATGGAACTTTTTACAGTGCCCCGTGATTAAGTAAAACTTTCAAATCGTTTTCCAAGATGGCAAATAGCTAGCTTTTGTCGTCGAAAAACCAACCGTCATATATTCCTCCACCCTCTTTTATATTCTTGTCTGGTTTTATAGGGCCCTAGTTCATTATATTGATTTGAACAGTTCCACTTGAAAACACACGTTTTTCCGTCAGGCAATTTATTTTATCAAAGTTGGCATGGTATATACTGTATATGGTTTTCTGGAGATTTAGCTACTGCAAATATTTTCAAAACAACGAATGAGTCGATATAAGTATTTCATTATCAGCAATGCCCTATCTTAATTAAACAAACAGCTCGGAATGAATGCAGAGACCAGTTTACTTTGTTTCCAATGAGTTTATCAAGATTGAGTGATTATACTTAATACGATTTAATTGTTGTACAAAAAGTGCAAATTGTGCAGTATCTGTTGACGAATAGAGCGGTAACTTGTGAATAAAATAAATCAAAACAAATTCTTCCGGCACTTAGTTGAGAAATATAGAAATAACTGTTACTTCTGTGAAGCGTAAACTCTGTTTTACAATATGGTATACAATTTTATCGTTGAAGAGTGTGTTAAAATCACCTTTAGGACTTTGATCGTTTAGTGTTTCTGCTACAGAAGTTTTCTATTTCTCGGTGTCATCGAGACGTAAAACCTGCCTCTCAGCCATGCCTGAAATCGTAATAAAAATATACTACCGGGCTTATTAGTCTTTGAAAAAATATTAGAGATATCATAAACCACTACTGTTTACAGGTAAGTAATTTATCAACGTATGTTGTATACTGAAATAATACAATTGCAACAACTCTAAATATTAAAAAAAAATCAGCAATTTAATTGTGTGCAAAATGTTTGACTGGTTCCCTTATTTTATTACAAACCACGTTTTAATAGAAAGATCGAACCAAATAGATAACACTTACATATCAACACGACCACATCTAATTAAAGAATGTCTCCATGTAGCGGATTGGCACCAACTAGCCAGTTTTGTCAACCCTCCAGGTAGCAGGACAACTACCTTAAACTGCTTTCCAAGATGTATTACTGGAGTATAACTGATGAATTCATTCTAAACTTTATTGTAATTGAATATGAACAACCAGAAGTTACCAATAGGTCTGGCAGTAGACCTAACATAAAGCTCCTTAGTGCGCACAAAATTAAGATATCGTTAAAGATGATTTGGTTTCTAAAGTGAGTATTTTTTTTTTAATCGGCCAAACAGATTTTGCATGTTATATATTTTTAAATAATACTTAGTGCATGAAAGATGCACTATAATTTAGACTATTTCTGAAAGTAGTAGGTTTAATTAATAAACACTATATAAATCAGAGTTAATCAAAGTTAATAATAAATGAATGAATTGTTATAATTAGTTTTTCATGAAGGTTGCCATAACTTACAATATCGCCCACTAAAAAATGTATTGTACAAGCTGAGTTCGAACGTATTTAGTGAATGTAACATTTTCTTATAATTACTATTGTTGGAAATCAATAAAACGGAACAATCCTAATCTATATATACAGGGTGTTTCACGGGAACCCTGACAAACTTCAGGAAATGGTTCCTTGTATCAAGGGAAGAAAAAAATGTTATATAAACATAGGTCCCAAACCCATTTTTTCGTACTTATAGCTGAAAATTGTTTTTTTCCAGATTTCCATGTAGTTCTAGTGTTTTTTTACCTCTAGACAAAAATTGAGTAGAGATATTGTGTTAAAACTTATACTGGTAGTTGGAGCAGAAAATTCTGCAGACATACCATTGCTTTTTAGTCAGAAAATAACAATAATTATTCGGTGGTTGCCTTCCAAATTGTAAAATTAATTAAAAAAATTAAAGCTTAAAAAATGTTTTTTTTATTTCACAAGCTTTTATGTGAAAACTACTTGACAACTTGGGCTGCAACCTTACCAAAATTTGTCAAATTTTATGTAGAATAAGATTATATCACAACTTCCTTAGTTTTACAAGCAGTTTCAGCCGGATTTTTATGATTTTGTAAAGTATTGTAATACAAAATACAAATAAAATTTTAGAGATTGTACTCTAAAATTTTTCCTTTTTAAATAAGTTTGTTTTTTCATCCAATATTATTCAGTGTGGGTTTTTATAATATAAAATATGAAGAAAATTCATTTAAACAAAATCTGCATAGCTTTGCCTATTAACTGTCTACCAATTTTTCACCATAACAATCGAAATGAAAAGGTAAAACAATATGTTTAATTAAGCATCTCCAAATTTACTTACAGTAATTTAAATTGTACATAGATAATAGTAATTTAAAATTTTACAAATTAAGGTAAACCGAATATTAATTATCTTAAAACGTTTTCGAAGTATCCCCCGTTGTGGTCTCGGCAAAGTCGAGCTCGCTGCAGCACGGAAGATGTTGCTCTTTGTACCATTTTAGGATTGTCTTTGATTGTTCGTGCAACATTGAAGATTCTTTCTAACAGCTCCTGTCTTGTTTGCGGTTTTGTTTTGTAAACTTCCATTTTCATATATCCCCACAGGAAGAAGTCCATCGGGGTAAGGTCTGGTGACCTGGGTGGCCAACGTACTGGTCCATGTTGAGCAATTATTCTTTCACCAAAACGGTTATGTAAGAACCGAGTCACATGACGAGATACATGCGGAGGCGCTTCGTCGTGCTGGTAAAACATAGTTCCTCTGATTTGGAGAGGGATGTCCTCAAGAAGCTCAGGAAGTACGAATTGTAAAAACTGTAAATACGTTACACCATTTAACTCCCCATCTATAATGTAAGGACCTATAAGTTTGTCACAATTAGCCTAAAACCACAATTTTTTGAAATTGAACAATTTGTGTAGTTGTTTTTCTAGCGGCTATCAGGCTCTAGGCTATCAGATTCTACATGCAAAAATAAGTCGAAAATGTAGTATAACACTTTTTCGATTTCAGCTTAGTTTAGCCGCAATTCGCTTGTAAACAATTACCAAGAAATTATGTTTTTTGTCGATAACCCGGTTGTCCTTTGACCTACTGAAACTACAAAAAAAAGCATTTTGTCTGTCGTTAAAAAAGGAAAATATTTTGTCTCTTGTAATTTTTTTGTAAAGTTAACGGTTTTAAAGATATTCCACGTTAAAAATTTGTAACGGCCGCCATTTTGAAAATTATAAAAATAAATTCTTTGCGTTTGGTACGCTTGTTAATCGTAACATATAAAATGCTTATTGTAAATTTGAAGTCGATATCTTATCTATTTCCAAAGTTACAGTGAGTTTTTGTAAAAAAACAAAATGGCGGATTACGGCTAAACTAAGCCGAAATCGAAAAAATGTTATTCTACATTTTCGACTTATTTTTGCATGTAGAATCAGGTCCTGTATAGCCCATCACACATTTTTGTAACACCCTGTATAAGCGAAATACCACTCACTCGCTCACTGACTGACTCACTCATCACGATTTCTCAAAAACTACAGAACGGATTGAAATGAAATTTGGTATATAGCTTAATCTAGGGCCATAGGTGCTCGCTAAGAAAGGGTTTGAAAAAATTCGAAAGTTTAAGGGGGGGCGGGTTTGGGGGATCAAAGTTATTAAATCACGATTTCTTCAAAACTACCGAATGGATTGGAATGAAATTTGGTATGTAGCTTCCTCTAGGGCCATAGGTTGCTTACTAAGAAAGAGTAAAAAAAAATCGACATTTTAGGGGGGCTTTGGGGGGATAAAAGTTATTAAATCACGATGTCTTCAAAACTACCAAACGGATAGGAATGAAATTTGGTATGTAGCTTCCTCTAGGGCCAAAAGTGTTTACTAAAAAAGGGTTTTAAAAAATTGGAAATTTGATGGGGGTTTGGGGGGTAAAAATTACTAAATCACGATTTTTCCAAAATTACCGAACAGATTGGAATGAAATTTGGTATGTAGCTTCCTCTAGGGCCATAGGCGCTCGCTAAGATATGGTTTTAAAAAATTCGAAATTTTAGGGTGGGTTTGGGGGGATCAAAGTTATTAAATTACGATTTCTTCAAAACTACCGAACGGATTGGAATGACATTTGGTATGTAGCTTCCTCTAGGGCCATAGGTGCTCACTAACAAAGGGTATGAAATATTTCGAAATTTTAGGAGGGGTTTGGAGGGATCAAAGTTACTAAAATCATAATTTCAGATCTTTTATTATTATGACAATACTAGTGCTGCTTTTATTATTTAAAATCTATATATATAAAAGCCAAATACCACTCACTGACTGAACACTTAAAAAGAATACAATTACGTAAATAGACTGAAAATACCAACCACCACGGGCAACGCCGTACGGGTCAGCTAGTGCAATATAAAATATTAAACAATGTAATTTTGAAAATTCTACTGAGCCTGTTTTCCCTTAAGGTATTCAATTTATATGGCATGATTAAATTTAATACTCATAATGTAATTTGAACTTAATGTTCTAATAAATAATGCAATTGGATTATTATCTAATAATTTTGATAAGGTTTGGTGGATTTCACACCTATTTAGGTAAAATATATTATTCAGTCACTCTCAATAATTAACTGATGTCATAATTATATAACGCTTGAAATACAATCAATAAATAATTAGTATTCTTACTCCCCAAAGCTTTATTTATTAAATATTGTAAAGTATGTCCATCAGTTTTATATTTATAAAATATATACACAAAAAATATATTTAATACGATATATTAGTAACAAATTATAAATACAGGTTTATATTGTAATAAACCAACCTCGATTATTTAATAGACGGAAACAGATATCAATAATCTTTAGTAATTTACTCGTATACCTTTGAAAACTCATATACGGAATTTACTAAAAGTTAAGGTGTCAAGGGCTTTAATTTGATGTATCACGTGTTAAGTGAGTCCAGCAACAATAATTGAGTTAGGGATCAAGGGAAGAAGTGGATTAGCAAATAAGTTTTCTAAGTTACTCCATAAATTTAATGTCTGTATCGC
The DNA here is from genome assembly GCA_018207615.1 of Philaenus spumarius. Classification (NCBI taxonomy): domain Eukaryota; kingdom Metazoa; phylum Arthropoda; class Insecta; order Hemiptera; family Aphrophoridae; genus Philaenus; species Philaenus spumarius. The sequence goes on from JAGFPH010005602.1 coordinate 93,624, forward strand.
AAGATTATATATGTTTATATCTGTTTTCGTCATTTATAGATTACAGGCTGTAAGTTTCTCAAAATACACGCTTTATGTTCGTATTTACCCTAAATAAAAATATTTAATTTGTGTTAAATAAAATTAAAAATTTGATACTTCATATAAACGGGAAATTTTTTAGGTAAAAACTTTATAATTTTTGTTTTTTTATAAACATATTTCCTGAGAAAAACTCTCTCTAAGAATTTGTATGTTTATACTTTATAGTCTTAGTATCAATTGTAGCTTTGAAGTTTACAATAATATCTACAGCACAACGTCCATCTCACGTTGTTCGAAAAAGTTGACTTGTCATTATGTCGTAATGTTATAAACA
>JAGFPH010005603.1:0-23911 GCA_018207615.1 Philaenus spumarius
TCCTCTAGGGCCATTGGCATTCGCTAGGATAGGGTTTAAAAAATTTCGAAATTTTAGGGGGGGTTTGGGGGATCAATGTTATTAAAAAATGACTTCTTCAAAACTACCCAATGGATTTGAATGAAATTTGGTATGTAGCTTCCGCTAGGGCCATAGGTGCTGACTAATAAAGGGTTTGAAAAAATTCGAAATTTTAGGGGGGATCAAAGTTATTAAAAAACGACTTCTTCAAAACTACCGAATGGATTGGAATGAAATTTAATATGTAGCTTCCTATAGGGCAATAGGTGCTCACTAAGAAAGGGTATGAAAACATTCGAAATTTTAGGGGATGTTTGGGTGGATCAAAGTTGTTAAAAAACGATTTCTTCAAAACTACCGAATGGATTGAAATTAAATTTGGTATGTTGCTTCATCTAGAGCCATAGGTGGTTACTAAGAAAGGGTTTGAAAAAATTCGAAATTTTAGAGGGTTTGGGGATCAAAGTTATTAAATCATGATTTCTTCAAAACTACCGAACGGATTTTAATGCAATTTGGTATGTAGCTTCCTCTAGGGCCATAGGTGCTCACTAAGAAAGGGTATGAAAAATTTTGAAATTTTAGGAGGGGTTTGGGGGGATCAAAGTTACTAAAATCATAAATTCAGCTCTTTTATTATTATGACAATAGTGCTTTTATTATTTAAGATCTATATATATAAAAGCCAAATACCACTCACTGACTGAACACTTAAAAAGAATACAATTACGTTAAAAAGACTGAAAATACCAACCATCACGGGCAACGCCGTACGGATCAGCTAGTCTATATATATAAAAGCGAAAAACCACTGACTCACTGACCCACTCATCACGATTTCTCAAAAACTACCGAACGGATTGGCATGAAATTTGGTATGTAGCTTCCTCTAGGGCCATAGGCATTCCCTAGGATAGGGTTTTAAAAAAATCTAAATTTTAGGGGGTTTTTGGGGGGATTAAATTTATTAAATCACGATTTCTTCAAAACTAATGAACGGATTGGAATGAAATTTGGTATGTAGCTTCCTCTAGGGACATAAGTTTTCAATAAAAAAGGGTTTTAAAAAATTTGAAATTTTATTGGGGTTTGGGGGTTAAAAATTATTAAATCACGATTTCTCCAAAATTACCGAACAGATTGGAATTAAATTTGTTATGTAGCTTCCTCTAGGGCCATTGGCATTCGCTAGGATAGGGTTTAAAAAATTTCAAAATTTTAGGTGGTTTTTGGGGGGATAAAGTTATTAAATCACGATTTCTTCAAAACTACCGAACGGATTGAAATGAAATTTGGTATGTAACTTCCTCTAGGGCCATAAATGCTCACTAAGATAGGGTTTGAAAAAATTCGAAATTTAGGGGTGGTTTGGGGGATCAAATTTATTAAAAAACGATTTCATCAAAACTACAGAACGGATTGGAATGAAATTTGGTATGTAGCTTAATTTAGGGCCATATGTATTCAATAAGAAAAGATTTGAATAAATTCGATATTTTAGGAGGGGTTTGGGTTGATCAATGTTACTAAAATCATAATTTCAGATCTTTTATTATTATGAAAATAGTGCTTTTATTATTTAAGATATATATATATATAAAAGCCCAATACCACTGACTAACTGAACACTTATAAAGAATACAATTACGTTATAAAAACTTAAAATACCAACCACCACGTGCAATGCCGTACGGGTCAGCTAGTCTAGTTATAGATTTATAGAGATTTACTTTTACTCGAGTTACGCGACTTATTTATATTTTTTTGAAGCGCTATTGTATTGTTTTGTTTTACTGAAAACTTATTGCTATCATTGCAATAAATCTGTATATAATTTTACGTGCATGCGATTTACTTATTAATCGTTAGGATAGTAACTCTCAATATAAAAGGAATCACGTTATGTTTTGATTAATTATTTCTTTTTAATTTGAAATTGTTTGTATATGCAAATTATAATAAGCAAATTATCAGCAGAAACTATTTTGTGAGTTAGAACTATCAGCAGAACTAATCCTAATTGCTTGTGAGGTGTTTTGATGTAAGCCTTTAACTGATAGTTCTAAATGAAAACTTTTAAACATATAAAATATTCATTTGATAGTAACGCTTTTATTTAGATTGGAATTTAACTTAGCATCTAGTCTCTCAGCTATATACTTTATAAAATTTACAAAATTATATCGGAACTGATCCTAATTGCTTGTGAGGTGTTTTGATGAAACCCTCTAGCTGATAATTCTAAATGAAAACTTTGAAACATATACAGGGTGTATCAGAGCGGGTGGCCGGCTTGTATAGCATTGAAACGAGAATACTTAGACATTTAGTTTGAACTCATAACAACCCTATTTTGACCCCAAGGAATTCAAGAAAAATGTTTTCAACCCTCTAAAATGCCCCAAAAGGGTATTTTTTTGGGATGGGGGTTGGTTTTTGGGAAATGTTTTAAATTTAAAGTTAGGTCTCGGTACACTGATCGTTAAAACAATTGTTTTTCATTTATCCTGCACCGTCAATACAGTTTGGCCCAAAACATCATAAAAACTTAAGTTTACATATCTTTTTACATCTGACATACATTTAAGAAATACAGTGACGTCGATAAACACGGAGGAAGTACCAATGAATACAGAATTCTATAAGAAGCTCAGGCTCCATGTTAAAAATTCTACGCAAAAAATAGTTAAGCGGCCCACCACCGGGCTGCGCTGAAGTAGCCAAATCTACTAAAACCTGCAACTATTACTTCAAGAAACATCCACTAGAGAGTAGCGCAGTCGTATGAGACAGCCCCCCTCCCCGTCTGCGTCAAAGCTACAATTTGACTTCGTCCTTCTTGTAAATTTAACTTTTTACATCCCTTTTTAAAACTGTCTTGACAATTATTGTTCAATAGCATAACCAACAACACTACTGAGGCGCTTCTTAAAACTGTGCGTGTTCCAGATACAAACCTTATAAACTAACACAAACTATACAAAATTTATTGACAACAAAATATTATTTTAGTTCTTGTTACAAAAACTTAGCCTCTAGGTGTTCAAATAAATCACTATTTATGACATTTAATCTTTAATTTATTTACACGTACAAGACACCTGAACATTGCACATGAAATTTTAACTAGTGCAAATTTAACGAACAATAACGTGTTGACTTTTAAAAATTGTTTTAAATTACATAATAAATCCTATACTACAAACATTAAATACATGACTACAAACATTAAAATATATGACAAAAGTATTATAAGTAGTGTTGTACATTTTAAGGCAATTGGATGTAATATAATCATGGCTTTTTTTTATTATTTTTTTTTTTTATACTGTGATCAAAATAAATATGAAATTTATATTATATCTGAAATTTATTAAACAATAGTAGATTTCATATTTATTTATTTAGTAGTTTATTTATTTATTTATTATTCTGTATTCATTGGAAGTACTGCGAGCAGTTGATTCCTTTCCAACCCGTGTTGATTTGTGTATGGAACAAAATGGACGACAATTTGAACACCTGTAAGCTGTTCCAGGGAATTAACCGGTGAGCAGTTAATTTTTAAGCCTACTTATAACGTACACAAAAACTCAGTAATTCTAAGAAAAACAATATTTTTCTGTAAATTTTAAGCCAATAGAGAAATAAAAAAATTCAAATATGAAAAATGTTGATCATTGTAAGTTCTTCAATTTGATAAGTAAGATGACCCACATTGCAATTTGAAAATTTTGAGATAATGAATTTTTAAACTTCTAAAAGTTGTACATTTTGAGACCTGATGAAAATGTGAGAAAACCTACCAAAATTAGGTATTGTTTGAAAGGTCACATCTTTATCAATGTACTTTAAAAATTGTAGTTGTACAAAAAAATGTTATGTCAGACGTAAAAAGATATGTAAACTTAAGTTTTTATGATGTTTCGAGCCACCCTCAATTACGGTGCAAGATACATGAAACAATTTTTTTTATGATCAGTGTACCGAGACCTTTAAAATTATGTACAACACGACCTACCTTTACATTTGACAATTTCCCAAAAACCAAACCCCACCCCAAAAAATACCCTTTTGTGGCATTTTAGAGGGTTGAAAATATTTGTCCTCCCAAGTGTTATTTTTCCTCCCAAAATATTGTGCCAAGTGTTTTTTGGCACAATAAAAACAGATTTCCTGAAACTTTCGAAGGGCTTAAGACATGTTATTTTGAAATAGTGGTCCCGTGTTAGGTTATTGACATTATCTTTGTTGGAATTCATATGTTACTAAGTAGGATGTTTTTAGCGAATTTCCATAGGAAAAATGAGCTATTGCAGTGGCCCTTATGGTAAGACCCAAGGTCGGGAGTAGCGAATGAGCACTGATCATGGTCCCCAGAACACGTTTTGGGGTGTTATTAAAAATCATATATATAGTATTTTACGTGAAAATCAAACTGGATTTCGAAAAGGCTATTCAACAAACGATAATATATTTAGTTTGGTGAATATTGTTAACCTTAAATTAAGAAACAAGGGAAATAAGGTGTATTGTTTTTTTATCGATTTTAAAAGTGCTTTTGATATTTTTGATAGAATCGCGCTATTCTATTAGTTGCACAATACGGGTGTACCCTATAGGTTTATGTCACTCTTAAAAGCTTTATACACAAATAATGTGTCACATGTGTGGTGTAAAGGTGGTATGTCGCAAGAGTTTGATACTAATGCAGGTCTAAAACAAGGGTCTCTTCTCTCTCCAATGTTATTTTCATTGTACCTAAATGATTTGGATGACATTTTAGGAGGAGGCGTGACAGTGGGAAATGTTGTAATTAAGTCACTTTTTTATGCTGACGATATAGTCTTCTTTACTGAAAGACCAAACTCCTTGCAAGAAATGATTTTTAATTTAAATAATTATTGTAAGCAATGGGGGCTTATAGTAAATAAAGATAAAACAAAGATAATGATTTTTAGACGGGGAGGGAGATTAAGTGCACGCGAAAAATGGTTTTGGGAGGGAGAACGTTTAGAAGTTAAAAATGAATTCAAATATTTAGGAATTATATTGACGCCTGCTCTGAGTTTTTGTGCGCATGGAAGGGCAAAGGTAGCCACAGAAAAATTTGTCCTCAATAATCTTTATAGTGATTTTTTTGTTAAAAATAACGTAGCTGTGTCTGCAAAATGGACAGTTTACCATGCGATTTGTAGAGCGGTAATAGGGTACGGGGCTCAGGTTTGGGGTTTCATACGGCTAGAAGTGTTAGAAGGGTTTCAAAGATTTGCTATAAGGAGAATACTGGGAATACCTGCGTCTAACCTAAATTACGCAATATACTTAGAATCGGGTTTTGATCTATGCTGGCTTTTTTTCTTTAATTTACATTACATGTATATATTAAAACTTCTTGAATTACCAGATAGTAGGCTAGCTAAACGCTTAGATTTACAATCAATGAAGGATAAGGCGGGTGGTTTAGTGTTTGGAAAAATTAGGGAAGCAAATTAATTATGAATTTCAATATGATAGCGTGGAAAGATGCAAATGGCGGGCGAAGTTAGAAATGATTTCCGCAAATATTAGGGAAGAAGAGCGTATAAAGTGGATTCAAAGAGCAAATATGGCGGAGTTTAACATTTTTTATAAAGATCTGTCTTATAATTTAGCGGATAATTCATATATACTCCATAGTCATGGCCGAGGATTTATAAGTACAATTATGAAAGCTAGAGCTGGTCAACTCATGTTAAATTTTAGATCTCAAAGAACGATTTTTACGTGTTCGTTATGTAACTCGGGAGAAGATGAAAATGTAGAGCATTTTTTAGGAAATTGCGCTGTCCTTGCAAGTGTAAGGCGTAGGTGGCTGGGTAACGTTTTGCTGTCAAGGCGAGAAGTAATAGAATATTTAAACGGAAAAAATTGGCATAGGTTGGCAAATTACATTTGGGAGGATAGGCAAATCAGAGATAAATTAATCACTCAGTGTAATTATTAGTTTAAAAATTGTTTTGCAATTATGTAAACTGTATGGTTGTTTTTAAAATGATGGTTTTGGGATGAATTTTGCTTTAAGTTGTAATTATCAGGACGTTGGGGATAGGGCATTACGAGGGCATGCTTGCTTCCTTACTTGAAGATTGTAAAATAGATTAATTTAAATTTGTTGAAATGCTATATAAGAAGTTTGTATGTTTAATTTAGTATAAAACTTATTTGTATGTGTTATATTTGTAAATCTACTTAGTCCTAGGGAATAGACAGTGTTTTGTGTGACAAAGTAAATATTTTGTTACACACATATATAGATATAAATAGCCGGTAGGCAAGAGGCCAAAGTTTGGTTTTGTTTTTAAATAAAATATTTCTTTTAATTCTAATAAACGCTTTGTTGAATTTGCTCAAATAAGATAGGAAAAGTTAATTTGATTGTATAGGTTGAGTTTAGTATATAAGTAAACATTGTAAATAGGAGTGCATTGGACTGGAGATAAAAGACAATCGCTACTCTGGCAGACGACTACGGTCATGCCATAGTTTGCATTTTTTGTTATTTATTTGTAGAAATACTCATATTCATTGGCTGTTTTTATGTAATTATTAATAAATGCAATTATTATTATTATTATTAAAATCATATATGTATAATGTGTTCGCACTCTAGCGGCCGAATTTTCAGTCCGATTTGGTTAAAATTTGGTACACATGTTGGTTTTCTACGTCGCTCAGACAAGTTCGTTATCTAAAAAAAATCCAACAACCAGAAGCATGCTTTTTGACTCGAAGTAACTATTTTTTGTGATTTTTCCTACGAGAATGAGTTTTTTTTTACAAATATAAATGTAGGATTCTATTCTGCACATTTTGTTTTTTTACGCAACCTTATAGCTAGCTTGGTTTCCCCAAAATCGATCAAAACGTAAAATACCATAGAAGTACCCGGTTTAAAGCCATGTGGTGGATCCTATCGTGGGGTTGGCGTGCGAAGCACGCAATGCTTTGTGTGTTGAAGATACTCCCGATACGGGGATTGGCGTGCGAAGCACGCAATGTTTTGTGTATTGAATATACTCCCAACATTCGGAAAGGCGTGCGAAGCACGCAAGCATTTTGTATTGAAGATAATCCCAATATGTGGAATGGCGTGCGAACCATTTTGCAGCTATTCAGCACCGTCGTGAATAGACCTCTTTCCCAAATTGTTGGTCGAAACCCTAAAACATAGGACTATAAACTTAATTTCGGAAATTCGCTCAACTCACGTCAGCGGTTCAGCTGCGTGGTCGAATTATTTTATATGAAAATTTGTAACACGAAGATCTTGGTTCTAGTGTTTTGGTCCCTGGTGCATTGTTATAGTAGTCTTCTAACAAATAATAAAACTTGTATTAAAATAATCGGAAAATGCAAGATACGAGTTTATTTTAAATTCTGATCAAATTATATAGTCTGTAATTGTGCTTTAGCTCTTTCATTCAGGTGACCATGTTAACGGGGCCACCAAGTAATCTCCAAAAGTACAAGATGTAGGTAAAGCAAACTTTTAAATGGAGGACTTCACCTCTTTTTGTGTCACCATTAAAAATATGTATTTGAATTTTCAAATTTCGGATTTTAAAAGTAATTTTAAGACTGTTTGTTCTTGATTTTTTTTATACGTCTAATCGTTTAAAATTTAGAGAGGTATAGAGTTTTAAAACGTTAATGGAAACGTTTTGAACGAATGGAAACACTAATAACCCATTTTTTGTACATAAAGAAATAATTTTTTTTTAATAATTTCAAATACGGTTTTTGTTACTTTTTTAAACCATAATACAGAGGAATTAAATGATAAACTACAAATTTGTCACACATGAAAAATTAAGTTGATAACCGATGTTTAATTTAAGCTGATTCTGAATCCATGGTTTTAGAAAATTTTCAAAAACCATATTTGTTGTTTAAAAAAAAATTCAAAAAAATTAAATGTATTAGTTTTAATAGCGTTTCATTGGTTCAAAAAGTTTCCTTAAAAAATTCTCATCCACTTAGTTAAAACCGTATTACACTGTAAAATCTTTTATAAAATATGTTCTATAAAAGTTCTTTAACAAAGATCTTTGATAGTGTAATGGGGCCATATTTTATAATATATTTCTTGTATAACATTTCTTTTATAAAATTTAACAGGTTGGCATTAATTTTTATAAAAGTTGATGAGGTACTGAATTTGAGGATATTAAGCTAAATAACGAAATAGTTACAAAGTTCACTTGGACTGTAAATACTACAAAACTGTTAATTTCCTAATAGGAATTACATGAAACCCAAAACATGCAGAGTATAAAAATAGGTTTACAAAGGTTGAACAGCTCTGATAAATATTTTCTATAAAATATCACTTTATCAAAAGGTTTACATCGTGAAACCTGGTTGTATAGTTCAAGAATTAAAAAAGAAAATAAATGTACTTAGAAGCCAATTTTTGACTTTCAAAAGAAGTGATAATAACGCGATAGCACTCAGTGTAGTTGCAGAAGTATAGAATTCTTCATCATCCATTTTAATTTGGTCCCCAAACAAATTTAAAAAAGCTAAAATAAACAATTCTTTAGTTATCTTCAACAATGAAAAGCAACTTCTTTGACATAGATCTTTGGCGTAGTGTAATACAGGTCGAAAATGTAGATTCACTCTTCAAATCTTTTATAATAGATTCATACCATCTTTTATAAAAAAATATTTTACAAAATATTTTACAGTGTAATACGGGCCTTACAGTGTTTCAAAAACCTTACACACTTCTAACTTTTAAATGGTTAGTCGTTTATAAAATCCCAAGAACTAAACCGTCAAAAAATAAATTGTAAAACCCCGAAATCATCATAAAATACAGGATGTTCCTAAGTAAGGAGTTCTAAAGTTGTCCGCCATATTGGACAATTGCAGCTAATATTTTAAATTATAAATTCATATTTTTAATGGTCATGAAAAAGGAGGTGAACTTTGCCGTACTTTGGAGATCCCAATGATGGTCCTGTTAAAATGAACAACCCGTATACTTATTGGGTTATTTGACGATGAAAATGCCATGATTATGACGCCACACAGTGTTATTTTTATTACAAACTAGACGATATAAAATATCATTAAAGTAATAACTTTCAAATATACCAAAGTCTTACACTTTATCTTTACTTATAAAAGTCAAATACCATTGACTCATTGACTCATCACAGTTTCTCCAAACCACGAGGCCTACAAACATGAAATTTGGCACTGATACTCTTTATAGGCTCTAGACGCGCACTAAGAAAGGGTTTCCAAAAATTCGAAATTTTAAAGGGGGTTGGGGTGGGTCAAAGTTACTAAATCACGATTTCTCCAAAACTACCTAACGGATTGGAAAGATATTTGGTATGTAGCTTCCTCTAGGACCATAGATGCTCACTAAGAAATGGTTTAAAAAAAATCGAATTTTTAGGAGGGTTTGGGCGGTCAAAATTATTAAATCACGATTTCTCAAAATCTACCGAACGGACTGGAACGAAATTTGGTATGTAGCTTCCTCTAGGACCATACGTGCTCAATAAGAAATGGTTTCAAAAAATTCGAACTTTTAGGAGGGTTTGGGGGGGGGGGGGTAAAAGTTACAAAAATTATGCAATAGCGAAGCATTAACAGTACTGCATTATGCAGTACTTAACAGGATTGAAAAAATATTTACATGGGATTACTGGCAAAGAGCATAAATCACAAAATGAAAGGATTTTGAAAAAAATTAATTAAGTTTGTAAAAGCTCTTCTGTCTCAGTTTTGTTTGGCGGTATTGAGTTGAGTTAGTTTTAATACATTTGTAGTCGATCGAATTTGTAACCAAAATAATTATGCAATAGCGAAGCATTGCCAGGTCAGCTAGTCAACCAATAAAATCGACTGCCAACATCTGACTTACATATTGTAAAAGTTAAATATGGTATATAATATTGTTTGAAAGATTAAATACTGTCATCAAGGTGTGTTTAACACATACAATTTTAAATCTTGGAATTTTTACAAACAATTTTAGGACAAATATTAAGTTTGCCATATATGAATTTTGTTTGTCTTAAAACATATAATTCTTAAAATTATACTTCACTATGTATCGAAAATGTATATATAAAATACAAAACAGTGAATTAATTTTCGATACATTTTCCAAACTCATAAAAAAAATAGTATTTCTGTTATACATATTTATCAAATTAAATTTTGTACAAAACATTACTTAATGATGTAGTGATAGATTAAAAGTTTGTATTACGTAAGCAATTTGTTATTAACTTGACTTAATGCTAATCAATTGAAATGAATATGTTTCTGAAGCTGAGCTGTTTAATTGATATTGGGGGGAAACTGTTGTAAAAAGTAAACAACCTACAAAAATTTAATGAAGCCTCTCGGGAAAGGAAAGGGGTTTGAGAGGATGTGTATTGGATATATACTCAGGGGACTATCTGTCTTTCTTACGGTCTTGTAGTACAACCATTTTATTTGTAACCAACTCGGAGTTTTTACTGAGGAAGATTTTTACACATGACTTATTTTATTCTGGCAGTATTTTATAAATATAATATAAATTAAGATAGCTTGGATATTTATAACTAATCAAGTAAATTTATTTTCAAAAATACCATAATTTCTAACATAAAAATATTTGAATTTGCCAATAAATTAAAAGAACATATTTTTGTGAAACAGTATCATTATTTTTTTCCAAAATTTATATTTTTAAATCTTAAATTTACAATACTTAATTGAAATCTACTTTTGAAAAAATATTAAGTTTTGGCAATTTACTTGGTTAAATTTGAAATCGTTTTACTTTATTTTACTCATGGGCTTTTTTTTAATAAATGTTTTCTTAAATTCTGAATTTATTTGGGGAAAATTAGTTTGGTAAATCCTTGTTTGTATATTTGTTTGCTGGCAAATACATATTTACAAAACTAAAACATTATTAAGAAGAGAAAATTGCCTACAGAAATACTATGGAACTAGCTGACCCGTGCGAAGCATTTGTATTCTAACTTACTTAAATCTCACTTAATTAAAGTACACACTGTATATTTAGTATCGTATAGTGCGTATATTAATTAAAAATAGCAATGTAGTGGCGTAACGGCAGCTCTCCAGCTGGGTATTGTTATCATCAGTGTTGCCAACGCTAGGAAAATATCCCTACAACTTACTTGATCATACATCACTGTTACTTTCGGATTCTTTATTTCTTTTTTTTCGTATAATTGTATTTTGTATATTTTTCCTGTGTAGCGGTTAAGGAAAGCTTTAAATTGATGCCTCATCTATGTAATTTGATGATGTATTAAGGAAGTTATGGCGTACCAACAAAAAAGTGGCCTTGAGAAGTAATAAATGTGATAAAAGAAAAGTTTCGAAGTTTTTATGAAACGCATTCTTAATGTGGCAATATAAAATGTCTATTAATAAATACCAAAATTTGATTTGCTTTAAGTGTATTTGCATAAAAATTTTATTACTGTAAATAATTTATATAAAAAGGAAATGTTAGTAATTTATATAAAGGCTTCATAGTGGTGGAGTGTTTCAAATTCTTTGCCACGCTAAGTAACTGCAAGATATTTGCATAATTTCTAACACACTACGTTATGTAAAGCCGCCATATTTATATGTTGTGTCATTGGATTGAGTTGGTTAAGCGGTAGTCTAGCAGTAGACAGCAACTAATTATTTAATCGTTAGTAATATCCGTAAAACTGTGTCAAATGTCGGATGCTATCAGCGTTGTGTAATCGCGCTGTGTTGAGTGTGGTTGGTTGATCTTTTGAGGACCTTTACTGGCGTAGATAAAAATACATAAATATAAAGAAAATCTTAAAAGTAGTGCATTTACTTAAAACGGGGCTCCCAAATCAGAAACACGTCAAGTTCACATACGGATCTGTACTAAATTTACATGTATTATACACACTAGGGGCTTTGACCCTGGACGCTTCGCTCGCAGTTGGAAAATTCGCTAAAGAATCTCGTTAATCTTTGGCTCGTTTGTACATCGGTTTGTAAAATTATAAAACCAGGCTTAAATATATTTACAGTAGTTACAAGATTAATTATAATGTCAGATACATGCTTTAGAAACGTGAGTGGCTTTCATTACGATTTTAGTCCTAGTTGTACTATCTTCTGTCAACTAAAGTTTTGAAACCAGGCCTAAAAATACAGTAGTAAAAATTATTGCAGGGTTAACATAACCTCAATACTATTTTTCAGAAATAAGCCAGGCCTATATTACAAAATTGACTGTTAGAATTTATCCATATTTGCCAAGTTAACTTTTTTTTTGACAAAATAAATTGTTAAATCAGGCCCAATGTATTCTATTCCTAACGTGCTAAAACAGTATACATTACTTTGTTTTTTTAACAGTAATTAAAAACTATCCAATGAACAGCTGATTTTGGATAGTACTCAATCTCATGGCTTGTTTATAAACAGCTGTTTTGATGGCTTTATTTACTATTTCGTTGTTATTTTGTAACCAACATGGCAACCCATAAGACCCCATGTTAAAATTTTTCAACTTTTAAATTAGATTTTCTTAAAAAATTGCGTTTTTACATGAAATACAACTATATGGGTGTATTAAAAAATCAAAACTACACCTAAATACAAAATTTCTTTGAATTCGTTAGAGCCGTTTTCGAGATGCCTGACAGATACAAATATATAAAGATACAAAGATAGATACAAGAATTGCTCATTTAAAGTAATAGGATTCACTTCTTCACCAACAATGAAAAAAAAAACAATCATAGTAATTTATTAAGCACAGGCAAAATTCCCTCTTTCTATCGTTTATATTAATCGTAAGGTCTTTAAAGTAACCTAAACATATCTGTGCTTTTATGTCAAGAACTAAGCGACATACATACGTTGACAATTTTTAATTATTTAGTTTATGTTCAAATATTGTTTGCTTATAGTTTCTACGTTACAAATGTATCGGCAAACTTCCACGTCACATTTCAATTCACTTTTCCATTGACAGTGTAGTGTATTGTTTTCCAAAACACAAAGTTCAAAAGGAGGTCCTTTGTTTGTGTGAAACGAGGAATGGAAGGTCTTATGTAGACAAGTCAATATAGCGCTTCGCAGATTTAATGCCCTCTCCGGGGAACTCTCTCGGAGTTTGAGCAGGCATTTATTGCCAATAATCCCCAGGGCATATGCTTTTCATTACGCTTCATACAGAGCAAAGTTCCTTTTTTTTGTATTTCAGCTATTGTATAACTATATCGGATGTAGTGGTCTTGTGGGACGAGCACTTTTTTCAATTCATGTAGTACTTTTATAAAATAAAAGTGAAACCAAATGTGAAGAAAAAACATAGATTACAGTAGGGGAGTGGAATTTAACAATTCTGTAGAGATTTTATTTTTAAAACAGCTGTTGTGTATGTTCCAGCCTGGTTGTGCACTTTCGTCTTTTCTAGCCAAATTCGGATAGTGTAAAGGAAACTTAAACTAATTTAATTAAATAAAGCATTTGTTTTTATAAAAATACAGGTTCAATTTTTAAACAATCGGTGCCAAGTAATTTTCGGTGGGGCTTTTAAATTACGAAATGATTTAGACGAATGTTAATTCTATCATTGCCGTGATCTGAATAATGATGATAATGATGATTTGATTGCTGAATTTTTAAATGCACATATTCAAAATTGAATGTTTCTTTTTTCAAATAATGTAGTTTTTGGTTAGTTAACCATTAACACAATGTTTTTAATTTTGTTGGTATTTTTTTAAATGTGCATATGGCAATCTAATTATCCTAAAGAAAAAAACAACTAAAATAGTTTTATTAAATTTCACTTAGTTTAATTTTGTACGTGAATACTTTTCAAGTTCTTTAAACTTCCCCAAGCAACTCGAAAACAAATTAAAATTTTAAAAGAAAATTTAAAAAATAATTATAACCTAGAATCTAATCTAGATTTGTTCATGGATCTGCATGTTGTTGCAGCTAGAGATAGTCCATTTAATAAATCATATAGGCTATATTATTATTTGAGTTAAATTTTGGTTTGTCATTTATTAAACTATTTGGGCTCTTTTTAGTGTGTTCGTTAATTATACATCCATAATTCTGCCCTTCGGTGTTTCATGCAGTATTTCCACGCGGTATTCTATGTTTATGTAAAAATGGTTGTTATTGGCCAGTCGTTCGGTAAATGTAGATCTGATTGTGTTTGGGTTCCTTTGCGGTAGGTGTTCTTTAAATCCTGTTTTAAGTGCTCTTATATTTGTCCTGTGTAATATTGTGAACATTCGGTATAATTCCATTTATATACTCCCATATTTTTATATTTATCCTGATTTGGTTCCTTCTGATTTATCGATTGACCTAGACTGTTGTCCTATAAGATATATCCTTGTTTCTTAAAGATATTTCGCTTTTGTGTATTAAGCAATTTAGATAATCGCATTGTGATATATTTCTTTTTATTTTTTAATCAGGTTTTAGTAGTGTTTTATTTGTTTTCTTAGTCTGTCCATGAATGGATTTGTGAACAATGGACAGGCTACAATGAATTCTATAAGAAATATCGATAATGCCAAACTTTATAACAAACATTGAAACCATAAAATGTGTACAAGTTATTTATACTCAGACAAAAGGTGATAACTTAGTCAACTCAGCTCATGAAATGTTAACGTGATTAACCCAAGTACTATTGTCTTGTTAAATGCACCAAGATGAGTCCAGGGAATTCAAAGTGTATTACAACGTATTTACTCTGAAGACATGTCACAGCACCTCTGAGCTTTACTACTGTGCTTTAGGTAGTATATTTATCTCTAAATAGAAATTACCGAATTTAAACCAAATTAATACATTATACATTTAATGTTGTTGTGTTATGTAATATCATAATTCTGTTATCTTACTTTATAAGAAGTCAGAAAATAGGAAACTTTATTTCTTATAGGAACTTTTAGTAAACTTTAGCTTTTTTTAGCGAACGTTTCTTAGCGAGCACCTAGAGCCCTAGAGGAAGCTACCTACCAAATTTCATTACAGTCGGTTCGGTGTTTTTTTTTTTAGTAATGTTGGCCAACCCAAACCCCCCTAAAATTTCGAATTTTATGAAAACCTTTCTTGGCGAGCATCTAGGGCCCTAGTGGAAGCTACATACCAAATTGCATTTTAATCCGTATGGTGGTTTTTGAGATTTCGTGATGAATGAGTCTGTGAAAGGTATTTGGATTATGTATGTATATATATACTAGCTGCCCGATCCGGCTTATAGACAAATCAAAGTTTTAAATGTATATTAACAAAAAATATATATCAGTAAATATATTACTCTATGTATTTCTTTTGTTGATTTTTAGTAACTTTGACCCCCCCCCCCCCCCAACACGGCTAAAATTTAGAATCTTTTGAAAACCTTTCTTATCGAGCACCTGCGGCCATAGAGGAAGCTACATACCAAATTTCATTTCAATCCGTTGGGTGGTTTTTGAGATTTCGTGATGAGTCAGTGAGTGGTATTGGGATTATTTGTATATAGATAATAAATAATTATGTTTTATAATCTAACACATGATTTAACACGAACAGTTAATTATTACTGTTAATCTAACGGTGTCATACTCAAAACAAAGCAATAATCCTTAACAAAGTATGAACATAATTAATAATACATTTTATGTAATTTTACAGAATATGTTTCATTTGTTAAATAAGTCTAAATATTAATATATGTATTTCCCCTCTCTTCACCATTAAATATTATAATAACTAGTAAGCCCAGTGAAAAAAATACAGGCAGATTAATAATTAGATACACATCAGACATACATCATTTATAAAAATACTGATTAAAATACAAAAAAACTTTAACTAGGCCTACCTAACAATACTGAGGAAATTTTTAACTGATGTGTACAATTATAAGGATTACAAAACTGTAGGTTTATTTCTTAAAATTGTGTGTTTCTATACACTATTATATATCAAAATAACCGTAAAAACATGATCTTTTAATTGATTTTTATTGCAAATTGATATTATATCAGATGATTTAGAAGTTATTAATATTACAATGAAGAAATTAATAATGAACATCCTGACGAAGACGTAAGAATGTTTCCGAAGTTAAACAAATAAATATGGACCTTATCTTTAAATTTGAATAAGTGAATATATTAATAAGTGATAAATTTAATTAAATTACAAGTGGAAAAACATGGACCAATACCGGGATTTGAACCCGTTACCTTTACGATTCCGTTTTAACGCTCTACCAACTGTGCTACCCTGATTCCTTCCAGATATTGGTCGATATTATCTAACTTGTATGGTTTTACTGCAATTATTTAACTAACAGTCTGAATACCTCGTGTATACCTCTGGCTCATAATTTACGTGAATGAAATAGGATGAGAAAATACTTATGCTTTAATCCAAAAGTTAGTAACTAAAAACTCCAAGTTAACAATTTCTTTAATAGATAAGGAAAAAATTTGTAGAAAAACTATTAAATTGTGTCGTGATTATTTTCAACCAAGGTCAGAATAAAATTATATTTTTTCCTTTGATATAATATGTTTCTTGATTAAAAATTATGTTTGGTGTTTTTAATGTTACAAATAATTAATTGTTCTGAAAAATGGCAATATGAATATTTACCAGATGAGAATAATAATTATGAAATTTATTGTAAGACTAATATAATTACCAAAACTTAGATGCCAATCAATCGAAATCAATAGTTATTAGTCCATTAATGAGATAAAATAATATTTAACTGAGAAGACATATTTGTGTGATTACGTAAGTAAATATAATAAGTAATTTTTCCTATGCTAATACATACAAACACAATGAAATTATATTTTGCAGTTAGCATTTATGGAAATCGTATATAGTGCAATTAAAAAGGTGGATAAGTAAAATATTTCCTGCAACAGTAGGGTACTTGAGAATTAACGAGGACGTGAGAATTAATTACGTAGGCCTAATAAAAATAAAATGTCTTCCATTAAACTTTATTACATTATGTCTTTATTATTTCACTTATAAAGTACCAAACGAAATCCGTGTTATACATTTTCTGTTATAAATAACTTACTATAATATAAATGTATTAATATTTAAAATTTTAGTCGTTTTGTACTATTTAAAACCATGAACCACTACGAAACTTATATCAAAATTTCGATTTAAAATTAATAATTATCGATTTAAATATATATTCATAATTCTAAAATTTTAAAATTCTTATAATACAAAATTGTTTTTAATATTATATGAGTCTTTAAGAGTAAAACATTACTATAAGAATATTTAAAACAGTTTGCTTATATTTCCAGATTTATATTTCGTATCTCCGATTTTTCACTAGTCCATTGCAAACCTGTTTGAAGGGTAAACATACATTTTCATAACCAAGACATACACATTAGGCAATAGTTAACCTTTTCCAGTTTCAAATCGTACAAGATTTCAATTAATATTGAATCACATAGGAGCGAGCAGGCATATCCTAACCCAAATATACGCTCTTATTCACAGGATGTTTATAGCAAAAATAATTCAGTTTGTTGGCATGTACAATCAATTATGTAGTAAATAATATTGTATTTTAAACATAAATTTAAACAATTGTCTAGAATTTTGCAAGTAAAACTAACCCTGATTTTAAACAAACTGCAATAGAAGCAAAATATTTAAGTTATTTAGAAATACATTAACTATTAATACCTTTATCTTATTAAAAGCAAAACAAAACAAATTAAATAGCCTAGATGGTGTAATTAAATATATTTATGCAGTACTATGTATCTGTTGCTTCCTTAAATTCCTGCCACTACAGTTAAATTGGTCTTGACATTCGGAAACAAACAATTTCGTTGTTATTTACATGTAAAATCTCTTCCAGGAATGTTGTATAGGTAAATTATTTTTCGATTTAATAGGAATGCACACATTCTACCTCACTTGCTCTATTTAGAACACTGCATTTTTTATTTAGAAATTTAGCTTTTGAAATTTTATTGTAACGTTAATAGTTCACATATTTTATAAATGAAAAGGTTTTAATTTAATAACATAAAACACTTTTCGATATTTAATTAAATTGAGCTTGTTTCTGAAGCTGATTAGTTTGGTTTATATTACGGGTGTATAAAGTCAATAACCTACAACGATTTAATAAACCCACTCGGGAAAGGACAAGTCGTTTGAGAGGATGTTTATTGGATATATTCTCCAGGGACAAACTGCCTTTCTTACAGCCTTGTAGACCAACAATCCTGTTTCTATACAGCAGATCGGATTTTATTCCTTGGAGGAGTTTTACGCACTACGATTCAATAGTTAGTATAGTATAATAAATAATGTTAGCTTTTCTTATCTCGACATTTATTATGTAGCAATTTATTTTAATCAGATTAAAATATAATATTTTTTTGTCAAACTGATTGATAAAAAAAATTACAATTTTAGATTTATTTTTAAACGCATTTATAAACTTTTAAAACCCCTTTTACCTAAAATAAGAAAGGCAACATATACATTCAGCGATTTACTTATATAAAAGCGATCCGCCACCAAAAACGTACTTTTTTGTATTTATATTATTTAAATTTTGAATTTTTGGGGCCGGGATAAGTTTTCTCACACTTTTATGTATTGTTAAACTAAAAATTGTCATTGTTTTTTTCGTTATTAAGATTTTTTGATTTTGAGTAACTTTTTTGTTTTTTAACCAATTTGAATAATGTTTGTAATATGTTGTAGCCTATAATATATAGACACTTTTGGGGTATGGAAAACCATGTACTGTTTCTAGGAAAAGAGTTATAAGGTTATTTTCAAAAACAAAATTTTTTCTATTTATTTTTTTTTATTAATATAAATTTGTTAAATTTTAACTTTTGTTAAGGATATAGTATTTTTCATAAACGAAAATCTTCTAAGTATATCCAAGATAAAGTGGTAAAAATTTCAAAGTGGCCTAGATCTAATACTTTAGATTTGATTCACTCATAAGTAGTCGACTGTATACTTAGAAAAAGTAAACTTTCGGGAAACGGAGTTCAAACTTTCAACACTTACAATCGCGAACTGCACTAAATTTTTATTTTTATTTTTTTAGTACGAAAAAATCATTCCAAAGGCCTAAACAAATTTTCACATACTCGGAAAAGTATGTAGAATACATAAATTAAAATTGAAAACAAAATTGACAAAAAAATAAAAAAATGCAGATTTTTTGTAGCGGAAAGTTAAAAAAAGGTTTTTGATAATAATATTACAATCGTCCTCCAAAGAAATTCCATTATTATATTCCGTTTGTGTGATATAAAAATTAAAATATCATTTTCATTTATTTGGTTTACTTTTGTTGAGTAAAGTATTCGTATTCTTATATATAACATGTGAAGCAGTTTTTTGTGAACACAACTCTTCCCTTTTTTCTGGACCAATTTTAACGTTTGAGGTGTCAACAAATTCGTCTCATTTCGTAGTTTTGCAATAAGGTTTTAGATGTCAAAAATTCTTATCCTTAATGGCGTGAGCTAATCTCAAAAGTCGGGTTTTTTCCCACAAGATTAACATGGAAGGAATTTAAAAACCATTTCTATACAAAACAGCTGTTTATAATAAGAAACAAACTAATCCAGCTGCTTTTGTGGAAGTAAATGATGATTTTTATAGTATTTAGGGGGTTATAGGAACCTTCTTAAAGTTAAACAGATAAAGTCCGATTCCCTTCGTTGGTAGTTTTGTTCAAAGAGCAGAAAATGCCTCGAGAAATTAAAACTGCTGTAATAAAATATAGTAAATAATTTGAATTGAACATTTACATCAATTACCATCTTAGTTTTGATGTTACTATTAATCCTACATCTTTATTATAAAATGTATTAATAAATTTATTTAATAAAACATAACATATGTTTTTAGAAAGTCCCATCGGGGGTTAGCGTACGGAGCACGCAGGGGTCTCCCCTAGTAGAGTTAAAATTCCTTAAATTATACAACAAGTAATTAAATATCATTGTACCTAATTACCGCAACTAAAACAATTCACAATAGCTCAACCATCAGAAACAAAGTTATAATGTAGAGATAGTGCACCAGCTAGGACAGTAAAGTGATTAACCCAAGTACTATTGTCTTGTTAAATGCACCAGGATGAGTCCAGGGAATTGCAAGTGTATTAGAACCTATTTACTCTGAACACGTGCCACTGTGGCTAAGTGCATTAATGTAGTGCATTTGAGATTATAAGATTAATTAGTATCTGCGTCATTTAAGCCAATTATATGCTACACGTGTATTGTGTAAAATAATTACTGTATAAAGGTTCATTATGTCACAAGTAAAAACATAGGCTTTAAACGAATAGTATTAATAGTACACAAATAAATTTATATTACTTTCTTTGGTTCGTCAAACTAATGTACTGTTTATTAATTTAATTTTACTGCAGTTTCGGACTGCTTGAGCACATCATCAGATCCACATGTTAAGATATCTGAAATAGATCAGTGCTAAAATCAAATTCGAAACAGGAAACGGTTACAGAAACAGAACATGATAGTAACATTTCAAACTAGCTGAAATAAAATTAATCATTGTAGTAATTGCCAAGTTTTATATACAGGTTATAAAAAAAAAATTTCAGGACTTTAGTATATGGTTTTTCATACAAAAAGAAAGAAAAAAGTTCATTTGAATTCATGTCCTAAAACGTATAGTTTTCCAGATATCCGCCATTTTGTTTTTTGTAGAAAATAATTCGTATCTAGAGAATGTTTAGACTAATTGAGTAGGCCTACAAACTTGGCATGAAGTTTAACCTAACAGTGACATATCTCATAAATAAGCGATTAAATCCAATCATACGTTTTAAAATGGCGGCTGTTTGAAAATGTCAAACCTAAAATACTCAAAAACCGTACATTTGAAGAAAAAATGTCAAGACATCCTTTATTGTGGCAATTTTGATTCCTTATCGGATGGTGTAGCTGTCAAAACAATCGGATGAAGGATAATAGCCTAGTTATGCCCAAAACGTATGTCCTAAAACGTATAGTTTTCCAGAAATCCGCCATTTTGTTTCTTGTACAAAATAATTCATATCTAGAGAATGGTTTGACTAATTGAGTACAAACGTAGCAAGAAGTTTAAGCTAACAATGATATATCTCAAGAAAAATAAACGATTAAATCCAACTATGAGTTTCAAAATGGCGGCCGTTTGAAAATTTCAAACCTAAATTACTCAAAAACAGTACATTTTAACAAAAAAATTTTAAGACACCTCTTTTGTAGCCCTGTAAAAACAATGAGATGAAACCGCTTAGCTAAGTTAAAGGTAATGACAGCAAATGTACATACAATATTGCAGTATATACTGCCTTGGTATAGGATGCCGGGTTGAACAAACCAATTATTACACATAACTTAACTATTATCCTTCACCCGATTCTTTTGTCAGTGAAACCAGCCGATAGGGAATCAAAAGGGTTATACTTAACAGGCTCCATTTTGAAACGCATGATTTGATTTAATCGCTTATTTTACTTGAGATATATCATTTTGAGGTTAAACTTCATGCCAAGTTTTAACTCAATTAGTTCAACCATTCTATAGATATGCATTATTTTGTAACCTTAAAAGAAAATGGCGGATATCTGGAAAATTAAACATCCGAAATATATTACGACATATTTCCATTAGTACTTTTTTTCTTCCTTTTTACTTTCTCCACCCTATACAAAGTATATGGAGAAAGTATTGTTTTCGTAAAAATTTTCGAATTCGATTTTTCAGTTGAATTATCTGTTTTGGTGCTCCCAGAACCCCAAAAAATTGTTTAGTGCAATTATCTGTGTTGATGCTCCCTGAATCCAAAAATATTTTTAGTGGAATTTTTTGTTTTGGTGCTCTCTGAACCCAAAAAAAGTGTTTTTAGAGTGGTGTCTGTCTGTCAGTCTGTCTGTATGTATACACGTCCAGAGACGACACTATAGGTCCGATTTTCATGAAATTTGGTATGTAGGTACTAAACCATAATATCTCCAGGTGTTTTTTTCATTTATTAGAATTTTTAATTTTTAAGGAAAATTTACCCCTAAAAACCCATAAAAAACGACAAAAATGCAAATTTCTCAAAAACGGCTCTAACGATTTTGATCAAATTTTCAGTATTTATAGTGCTTAAGATGCCAAACAAAATGACACCACCCGATTTTATCAAAACCTCGGCGTTTTATAATTATGGGGAAATGTTTAAAAATAAACAAGTTTATGTTGTCAATCTAGCATCGGGGTAGCACCACGGTAGCGAGCACGGCCAGTAATTCAAAGGTCACGCGATCGAATCCCGCATGGGATTATAATTTTTTTATACGATTGACTATGTAGAATATTATTTTTTGTTTTGTTCTAAAAAGTAGTAAAAAATAAAATTATTAAAAACAATATTATTTTGACTACAGTAAGTTGGGAGAAAGTTTGTGTCAGTTAACTGATACCGTTTATTGTATGAGGAATTATATCCCAAAGTCCTGAAAGGTTTTTTACACCCTGTTTATATACATTGACTTATAAACGTTACATGTTAAATAACTAATAAAAAATGTATTTAAGACTATTTACCAAATAGTTTACTTTAAAAAGTGCTATCTGAATATTATGTTTTACAAATTCTATACTAACATATTATCTCATTACTATAATTTAGTAACAACAGCTAAACAAAAGCCACACTAAATTAGTAAATAGCCTACTATATCTTGAGATAAAAGAGCATGTCACACAACCTAAATCTTATCTTATTAAACAAGGAATTCTTGTATATTTGTTTATACATTTATTTCGGGGATCTCGCTAACGGCTCTAACGATTTTGATAAAAATTTGCATATATGGGTTTTTTGAAGTTAGGAATCGAATGCTCTAGGTCTTATGTCTGCAGAAATGCGCATAAACTCGGAACAATGAGCACCAAATTTAAACTCTGAAATTATTACACTTACTTCCTTTGAGTAACTAAGTATAGGCGAATAGATACATTATAGATACAATAAAGATGTTTTACAAACAGATGTTAGCCTAATCTGTTAATTTTAGCTCCATATGTTTACATACGATTTAACAAACATAAATCATTAACAATGTATCAGTTGGTATAATTTTCAATTATTTCTTTATTCAAACACTAAACGTAACAAAAACATTTTTTTTTTTATATATGTTATTGAACGTTCTGAAAACCTTTTCACCAGTTTCTGTATTATTTGCATTTCTATAAAGGTAATATAAAATTAGCTAATGATTATAATTATTATTTGTTATTTCTAAAATACATAAACAATATCGAATATGGCCTATTCGTTGGATAGGTTACATAACCTACATGTACCTATAGAGGTTTTTGGACATCAGGATTCGAATGCGCATGGTTTTATATCTGCAAACAAATTATTCGAATAAAATG
Organism: Philaenus spumarius; assembly: GCA_018207615.1. Classification (NCBI taxonomy): domain Eukaryota; kingdom Metazoa; phylum Arthropoda; class Insecta; order Hemiptera; family Aphrophoridae; genus Philaenus; species Philaenus spumarius. The sequence goes on from JAGFPH010005603.1 coordinate 23,535, forward strand.
TTAGAACTAATTACACTCATGTTTTTTATTTCTTTTATTTAAATAAACACTTTATATGTGCTTAAGATAGAAAAATATTTATATTTATTCAGTATGCGATTCATATTTACATACATTTTCCTAAAAAAAAAACAGTAAAATAAAATACTGATCGATGCTCGGTCGCCCAGGTAATATAAACTAAATGGGGAAACTGGGTTACTGGTCCGAAGTAAAACTGTACATCTGATCCAGTGATAAAGGGCATATAATATAAAAGAGACTTTTCTCTGTATGGATTGCAATGAAACGCGATTGCCAAAAGAAAAGTTAGCAATGAATGTCTGTTAAACTAAAAGAGAAAACCCTAGAGGACCCATTGAATTCATAAGGTTGAA
>JAGFPH010005603.1:24011-38315 GCA_018207615.1 Philaenus spumarius
ACTAAAAGAGAAAACCCTAGAGGACCCATTGAATTCATAAGGTTGAAACCCTTGTGTACATAAAGCAATTTATTATTTCTTTTAGTGATACTGCATTTCTTGTTCTACTGTACAAAGTGCTATTTATTACGAAACAACATATATTGCATTGTCATTGTAGACAATTATTTAAATAGTATATCTAACCAACTGTGATGTATGGAGTATAAGGATGTAATTTGTGTGTTCTTTATTGCACTCATATTTAGAGTTGTTTTAAATAATAGCTTATATTTGTTTAGTACATATTTCAAGGTTCACTATTTAAATACACTATTGCCAGTAACCCCTGGTACTTAATCATCATTTCTTGCCAGTAAAAGGTCTCTCAAAAATTTACTTGATCAATCCTCAACGGTAAATTATTTTCACAATAACGGAATCATAATCATATTACTCTTATCTATAGCATATTGGGGAAGTCATTATAATATAATTATATTGTTGCCTATTTAACTTAAATACCGTAACAAAAGAAAATAGATCATGTACTAATTTATTGTTAACATGAGGTATTTAAACCTGTGGTAAAAGTCAAACATGTAAATAATAATTTATTTAGTATAATGTGTGTACTTAAAGTTTAACTAATGATTATTATTTTCTACATATATAACATCCAAATACCACTCACTGACTCACTCATCACGAAATCTCGAAAACCATCGGACAGATTGGAATGAAATTTGATACGTCGCTTCCTTACTAAAAAAAGGTTTTCAAGAAATTAGAAATATAGAGGGGTTTGTGGGGGGGGGGGGCAAAAGTTATTTTAAAAAAACCGGACGGATTGGAATGAAATTAGGTATGTAGCTTCCTCTAGGGCTCCTAGGTGTTCGCTAAGAAAGGTTTTCAAAAAATTCGAAATTTTATCGGGGGTTTTGGGAAGTCAAATTTATTAAAAATCCCCATAAGAAATACATAGTGTATTATATTTATTGATATATTTTTGTTGTTAATATACGTTTAACTTTGATTTGTTTCTCCGTGCAAAGCCGAATCGGGCCAGCTAGTATCTTTATAATGTTTATCTTTTCTTTTATCGTATAAACGATATAACGATAAAGTACCGTTTTTAAGTAATTATTTAGTGAAAATATCTATAAATATTTTATTTAGTTTAATCGTTAAATTATGTATGCATTACAACATTTAGAACAAATTGTTAAACAACATTTAGTTTACTATTGTAATTTGTTCTTTAGTAACAAATATTTCAAAGTACATCATCAAATCCACGAACTCTTATTTCCTATTAGATTTGCTTCGTTAACATGCCATCATCTTTAGGGTTGATCTACTACCGCTTCGTCAATGTCATTTTAAACAAACATATTATTAAAAAAAAAAAAAACATACATACAAACGCACACAACATACACTTTGCGTCGTGATAGATCGCCGGCCTGTTTTGTACTGAATATTTGTCTTGTTTACTACAGTAGAGTCCCGCTAATCCGAACTAATTGGGATAGTACACTGTTCGGATTAGCGGGAATTCTGAATATGCGGATTTCATGAATAATATCAACGTATTGACATGTTAACCCTTAACTACAATATTTTTGTATTTTCTTGTAAAAAAATTACATTATATAGGTAATGTATAACATAAACTGGGAAAAATAGTTAAAAAATTCTGACTCACTATTTATCATCGCTTTGGGTACAAAATTAGGTTTGGGTCTCATGAGGTACACTATGCGTTGACGGTCAGTTCTTTGTTAATTATTTACACTTTCTTTGCATAAATGTTTTACAATTTGTGTTCACGTTTATAAAATTAATTATAAGAAACAGTTTATAACACAAACAAAATAAAAAATAAATAAAACACAAAATATATAAATATATTATTTTAAATTTTAATAGGCATAAGAAAGTTGGGGCCTACTCAATTCTGAAATTTAGGCCTAGTTTTTAAGAAAGAGTTCACAGCTTAAAAATGACTTCGCTTAACTTAATTTTGTTTCACTTTAGGAGTGTTAATTGTTGTGGTATGTAACAAAGCAATTTTTCTTGTTATGCAAGCATAAGTACACATTACACTTAACACATTTTGAGTATGTTTTCGCGGAACAATTGGGAAGTTTGCAGCGCTGGCGACTTTCACAAAACTCTGGCCAGTGAGACACTTAATCCAATCTGATGTCTTTTGGTGGAGCTGGTGCTGTAGCCTTTCTTTTTTCCTGCTGTAACTGTTCTTCCACATCAGTGCATGGACGGCCTCTTATTGGTGTAATTTGTTATCCAGTTTTACACAGCGCAACACTAAGTTCTTGCCGAAAGTCAGTAAGTTTTAATTTGTGAGACTACCCTTTCTGCTGACAGCTTCTTTTGTGTAGTAGCCATGCATTTACTACATCTGGTCCACTAAGTGATGATACAACCTGAAATACCACTTTTTGTTACGTAAGCTACTTTGGTACCTCACTATTAGGCTGTCAAGAAGGTCGACTCCTCCCATATGTTTGTTGCAGATGGTTACAATGTTTGGGCAATCAACTTGAACAGTTTTTTTGTTCGTCTGTCATATCTAAATCTGGCTTTCCCAATTGTAATGGATCAGTTTCTAGGCCCAAGTATATTTCCGCATGGTAACAAAATCCAGTTATTCCCGCCAAAATAAAAGGTTTGTAGCTCCACTTTGTGGGGTTTGTTAGGTAGATACTGTTTCAGGTAATGTCGAGCTTTTGTGGCACAAATTTGCTCATCAACCTATAATGATTCTTCAAGGGGAATCTGAGCCCACTGATTATTGAAAGTGTTTAAGACTGGTCTTATTTTGTGAAGTCTATCTTGACCATTTCCACCACGAGTTCATTGTCATTGAAATGGTGGTATTGCTTTATGTATTCAAATTGATTGACTGACATTGTCTCAATTATAAGCTTATTACCGAGAATATCATTCCAGAATTTTCTAGAATTAGTAATATGAACTAAGGACATCATAGTACAAATTCCCAGAAACTTTCTAAGTTCTTTTTTACGCAGAATTAATGTTTTTTCGGGTAAAACTGTATACTATATTTGCGTGACTCTTGACAAATCTTATCCAATAAATCTTCCGTAAAAAAGAAATTGAAAAAATGCAAAGGAGTTTCTAAATCCAGAATATATAGTGGGAGATCTGATTTCCCTAAACGATTGTACCGACTCTTCACTAGGCCTATTCACCTCTTTTGTGTTTCCACATTAATTTAGGTGAACTTGACTTTTGTTTCTTTGTAGGTGGAATTGATCCATCATGTGACACCAGAGGAGATTAGGATAGCTTGTCTGTAAATTTTGTTTCCTAGACCTACGTTTTCTTACCTTTGTCATAGGCCTAGATGTTGAAGGTTGAGTGTCTTCATAAGGAGAAGGCACTAAAACGTTTTGTAAATCCAACGGTGGTGAAAGAGTTTCTTGTTCTGAGAAACCATTAGGCGAATAATGTTCCATAGTCTTCTGCCACGAAAGCTAGCTCTTGAGGAAAAATATCGTCAATAGTAAAATATGACGTAGGATTATCTTCATTATCACTATTATCACTGTCGTAAAGTTCGTCATCACTTCCTACTGGAATAGATAGAGCTATATCTAATTGAGCGAAAATCTGTTCATCAATTAGATTGTCAGACATTTTATCACCGTAATATAAGCATAAATGTAATAATTCACAACATTAAACACACACATAACCTCTGCAACACTTACTTACACCACAAACAAACTGGAACGGCCTTGCAGAATGTAAACAAGTGGGTTAGCTCCACAGAGTAAGGGCAATGCAAGGTGGGTCTCAGGAGGAACAAACAGTTTTTGGCATTGTAAAATTATTCTAAACTAATAATGTAAATAATAAGTTGACTAAATGCATTTTGAAAATCTTTTACATAACAAAATATTTTTTTACAAAATAAATATACTTTTTCAATGGCTACAAAAAAATAAACACAACAGGCGTATTACATGATGTAAGTTACAGCCAAACAGATACTCTGGAATTAAGTTTACAAGTTTGTGCTGCTATCTAGTTGAGAAACTTTCAACTAATTGGCTGAATGCTTTGGGTATGAGAAGAAACTCCATGCAAAATCTAAACTATTAATCAACATAGTTTTATATGTAAAATAGTAGTTTGGGTCCTGATGGACCCAATGCGGTCAAGGGTGAGGAAAGCGAGGTGACAAACTGAAATCATATCACACACAGACACGGCAAATGCTCTTGACTACGCGGTACGCTATGTTAAACAACACGCTTCATCAACACCAAATGATTTTATGTTCATGCGGCGATGGCAGAGCATTGCATCCCAGTACTCTTTGACAGAAAAAAATCAATGACTTTACTTCTTAAAAGTTTGTGTAAATTAGTAATGCTTTGTGTTTAGCAGTCAGTGGTTAAAAATAATTCGACAAATTGTATAAATGGAACCAACATGTAGGCCTACTGTAAGTAACCAGCTTTCATTCCTTTTTCGTTTTATGCGTTTTAATCAAGATTAGGCTCTATGTATGTCTCTATTTAACTATTTTATATAACAATAAATGCACGTTTTTCCACCAACGTCTTTTTAATTTCTCCTGTGTTTTTAGTTTTAAAAATTGGTATTTTTTTAACTCTGTTCGGATTAGGCGGATTTTCGGATTAGCGGGATTCTACTGTATCATTATTTAAATAATGTCGGATTCAAACATAAGTTTTGTATTCAATATTTTGATTTTGCTTGTTTGTCTTTATAATAAATCATTTATCACTTTTTTTCAAGATATTCATGGTGTTGTCTAACAGGTAATACCAGTGAAAATTATAAAAAATAAGCTCAACCAAATAATCGGTCTGTCCTACATACGCACTATTTCATTATTTACAAAAACTTCATGATATTCAAAAAGAATTCACCCAAACTTTGTATAAATTAGTGTTTGGTTTCATTTCTACATTATTAGTAGGTTTGTTGACCAGTTCATAGTTAAATCTTTTTTTGAACTTTCCCTGGGCACCCATATGATATTTTCTAGGGGAGGCTAGACCGGGGTATGGGTCTTAACACGTTCACTGCTAATGACGCACATGTGGGCTTGACACTGAACACTATGAGAAACGGCCGACGCACAGTGCATTGCGGCTCCCGTATTGGGTTCGTATTGTAAAGGAACCCGTATTGTGAGCAATGTCAATAAACAATGCATTGCGTGCTTCGCAAGAAAACCCCCATTGGGAGTATTTTCAATACACAATGCATTGCGTGCTTCGTACGCCAGCTCCCGTATTTTGAGTATTTTCAATACACAATGCATTGCTTGCTGCGCACGACAACCCTGTTCTTTGGGGTATTTTCAATACACAGTGCATTGCGGCTCACGCTTGAACTCTTGTAAAAAATAAAAAAAGTATGTGTAAAACTCAAACGGCACATAACATTTAAAACATATTTTAGTGCTAATCTCTTTAAAGAAAAATACCAAAAGTAGAATGAATAATATACATATTTTCCTTTCCCTGGGAGCTAGGAGGGGGCTTTGGCCCCCCTCTGCCCATAGGCATGGACACATTTGTAACTTTCTACTAAATCGGTGCGTTTCGCCGACTATATAATGCAATAATAAATACCTTTATTATTTTTCCGTAATGTTTTTTCAACTGTATGTTATTATGTACCTGCTTTAAATGTTTATTTCCCGCCTTCTGTTTATCTGTTCCAGGATTTTTTCCACCCTTTTCTACTGCTACGTAATGGATTCTTCAACTCATTTTAGAATTAAATTTCAGAATTAAAATGATTTGTGTTAGAATGTATTTTAATACACTTTTTAGCAAATTTCCATAGGAAAATGAGCCATTGCAGTGGCCCTTATGGTAAGACCCAAGGTCGGGAGTAGCAAATGAGCACCGATCATGGTCCCTAAAAACCTATTAAAAAATCATAGATATATTTGTATATATGTATATGTTCGCACTCTAGCGGCCGCACTTTAAGTCCGATTTGGTTCAAATTTGGTACACGTGTTGGTTGTTTAAGTCTCCCGGACAATTTCGTTATCCAAAAAAGCACGTTTTTTGAACGGAAGTAACTATTTTTTATATTTTTCCTACGAGAATTCATTTTTTTTTTGAGTTTTTTTGTACAAATAAATGTAGGATGTTATTATGCACATTTTGTTTTTTTACGCGACCTTATAGCTGGCTTGTTTCTCCAAAATCGATGAAAACGTAAAATACCATAGAAGTACCCGGTTCAAAGCCATGTGGCGGATTATACCGTGGAGTTGGACTACGAAGCACGCAATGCATTGTGTATTGAAGATACTTCCAATATGCGGAATGGCGTGGGAACCATTTTCCAGCTAGTCAGCACCGTCGTGAATAAACCTATTTCCCAAATTGTTGGTTGAAAACCTTATACATAGGCCTATAAACTTCATTTTGGAAATTCGCCCAACTCACGTCAGCGGTTCAGCTGCGTGGTCGAATTATTTATAATTACTGTTATTATAGGGCCTACTATATTTTTTATTGAAAATGTTTTAACAAATTATCTTAATGTAGAAAATACTATTTTGGTCGAGCACATTTAATTTGTTTACAACTCTTAAGTTTGTATTTTGGGCTACTTAACTTGTTAATATAGTTTAAATAAGTTATATTTTGTTTTTTATAAAAAAGATTAGGAGTTTTTACTTTAGATGTATATGGTTTATACTTTAACCCTTAAATACTAACAAGGGAACTAACTCCATCAATAGGCCTACTAACAAGGTGCCGTCTAGAAAGTGTTTTACGATACAATTACCAACTATTTCAACTCAATTCATTATACTAGAAGGTATTTGGATGGATTAAATTATTACAACGTTTTGAAAAACCAAACTTTACTTAAATTTCTTAGTCGCCCATAGAAAAAATTACAAAAATAGTTCTGGACTAGGCATGACTAGACCTGTGTTTTCCAAACTAGCAAAATATCTTAAAACTAAAAATATCTCTTCAGGAAAGACGGTTTCAACTTTTCTGAACAAAACAGTTCTACAAAATACACGCAATTACTTATTAATTCAGTACTTACATTTGCACTGCATACACACACACATCCCACACCCACACACACACACACACACACACCAGGCCGCTATGGTCTCCGCAAACTGGGATTTCGCAAATGGAAAACTAAATTGTTGACATCATTTTCTTCTTGTAATCACAGTAGCTACAATACTTTCCGTTCTTCAATGTACCCTCTTGTGGTTCCTTTACGTTTTGTGCTCACAGACGTAGTAGTTTTTGGAAAAATGTTCATCACTCGCCAAATCTTCATAGCACCAAGGTTGGCGCTTGACTGGTCTGAGGTGAACGTGTTAAAAACTATGTTTACTTCAAATGTTATCTAACCTATTCAAGTAAATCGAAAACTACATCCCAGTAAAGATAGTTTAATATACTGAAGGAAATATAATTTCAAGTAAGACTGTTTTTAGCATTCAGTTTTGGATCGTTTTGTACAAAAAGTACTGTGATCAATTAATTCACATTTGTCCAGACTTTGTTAGATTGCACACTGCGAACTGATTTCCCTCAAACTTTTTAATTACAAATTGATCTGGTTCAAAACAGTTTGTAGAATCAAACTTGAACACAACATCTTAAAAATGAAATGCATTTTTAACGAAAATTTCTCTGTTTTGAGTGTACACGACCTGAGAGGAGACCCTTGCTTGAGGAGTTCACGAAGTATGGAGGCGAGACGTCAAAGTCACGATATTTTTCAGCCATTCAAGTCTACTTGCGCTCATAAGAGGCGCCTTATTAGTGTTTTAGGGTTAAATATTTAGAAAAATAATTCAAATTTTTAATAAGTTTAACGTTATGAAAGCCACTTTTGCACCAACAATGAAAAACAAAACAATCGTAGTAATATGTTAAGCACGCACTTAATTCCCTCTTTTCTCTCGTTTTTATTAATCGTACGTTTTTTTAAAGTCACCTAAACATGACTGTGCTTTTATATTAAAAACTAAGCGAGGGACATACATTGACAATATTAATTATGTTTGTTTTGTTAAGTATTTAATTTTTTGCTTATAGTTTCTACGTTAAAACTTCAATGACAAATTTCCACTTCACCTTCCATTGACAGTGAAGTTCAAAAGCAGGTCCTTTGTTTGGGTAAAGCGAGGAGTGGAAAGTCTTATGTAGACAAGTCAATATAGCGCTTCGAAGATTTAATGCCCTCTCCGGGGAACTCTCTCGGAGTTTGAGCAGGCATTTATTGCCAATAATCCCCAGGGCATAGGCTTTTCATTACGCTTCTTACAGTGCAAAGTTCCTTTTTTGTATTTAAGCTATCGTATAACTATAACGGATGTAGCGGTCCTAGAGGGTGAGATAGTTTTTCAATAAAAGTAGTTATTTTTTAAAGTGAAACCAAACGTGGAGCATCGAATATAGATTACAATAAGATAGTGGAATTTAACAATTCTATATAGATTTTCTTTCTACAGTTACAGCCTACAGTTGCGTATGTTTTAGCCTGGTTAGGCACTTCCGCCATTGAGTCTAAATGGGATAATATAATGTAAACTTAAACTAATTTAATTTAATGATTAATTATTCGACCACGCAGCTGAACCGTTTGACGAGAGTTGAACAAATTTCCAAAAAAGTAGTTTATAGGCCTATGTTTTAGGGTTTCAACCAACAATTTGTGAAATAGGCCTATTCACGACGGTGCTGAATAGCTGCAAAATGGTTCGCACGCCATTCCGCATATTGGGAGTATCTTCAATCCCCGAAGCATTGCGTGCTTCGCACGCCATTCCCCGCAAATTGGGAGTATAAGATCGTGTTACAAATTATCATATACAATTATTCGATCACGCAGCTGAACCGCTTACGTGAGTTGAGCGAATTTCCGAAATTAAGTTTATCGGCCTATGTTTTAGGGTTTCGACCAACAATTTGGGAAAGAGGTCTACTCACGACGGTGCTGAATAGCTGCAAAATGGTTCGCACGCCATTCCACATATTGGGATTAACTTCAAGACACAATGCTTGCGTGCTTCGCACGCCTTTCCGAATGTTGGGAGTATATTAAATACACAAAACATTGCGTGCTTCGCACGCCAATCCCCGTATTGGGAGTATCTTCAACACACAAAGCATTGCTTGTTTTGCGCGCCAACCCCACGGTAAAATCCACCACATGGCTTTGAACCGGGTACTTTTATGGTATTTTACGTTTCGATCGATTTTCGAGGAACCAAGCGAGCTTTAATGACGCGTAAAAATCCAAAATGTGTAGAATAACATCCTACCCTGATATTTTTAGAAAACCTCTAGAACAAACTCATTCTCGTAGGAAAAATCCCAAAAAATTTATACTTCCAGTCAAAAACGTGTTCCGGTTGTTGCATTTTTTGTCTAACGAACTCGTAAGAGAGACGAAGACAACCAACATGTGTACCAAATTTGGATCAAATCGGACTTAAAATGCGGCAGCTAGAGTGCGAACACATATATACATATATATATATTCATATATACATATGATTTTTAATGACAACCCAAAACGTATTCTGGGGACCATGATCGATGCTTATTTGCTACTCCCGACCTTAGGTCTTACCATAAGGGCTACTGCAACAGCTCATTTTTAATATGGAAATTCGCTAATAAAGCTTTTGGTTTTATAAAAATAAAGCTACTCATTTACGTTAACATGGTAGTGGATGAATTTTGTTAATTTGTAGTTTTGCTCTATTTTTGTGTTTAAATAAGTTTTAATAAATGTTTACGTGCTAATTATATCCAGCAAGAACGTTTGAATCAATACACATATGAGTTGTGAGATTCTATATTCTATGAAATATATCTTCTCACAAGTCAATCTCGACATTTATTTATAAGTGCTGAATTACGTTCAGTAAATCGCCTCAAAAGAATCAATATAATCCATTTTCGTATTAGACAAGTACAATTATTATCTAACTGAAATAATAATGATTCGTTTAAAATAGGTTTAATTAAACAGATTCAAGCGCAATTTCAAAATTGGTGCAAGGTTTTCTCATTTTTGGGATAAATTACTTAGCAGCACTACGCCTACGATTTTATAGCTTAAAATTCGCACCGGAAACCATTATATGCAAACTATTATCATTTGAATTATTTTAGGGTACGTATCTATATAAATAAAAATGTAAATGTGCGTTTGTTCAAAATCGGTAATCTCCGAAAGTTCTTCACCAATTTCTTTGAAATTTTGACACAACATTGCATTCGAATCCACGAGTGTTGTTATATACGTTTTGAAAAACTACGGCATGTAATGAACATAAAAACAACAAAAAATATACTCAATATTTAACAAAAATGTAAGCGCTATTACATATGTTTATTGACTATAATAATAACAATACTTTGTATATACTTTGTACATTTTTACTTCTATAATAAAGGATAATAAAGGATTTTTGGTATTTATTGAATTGTACCGGGAGAATAGGTGTTTGTGAACACAAGTGATGCAATGTATACAAACTGACGTGTTTGTGAGCATCTTTGCGTCGCTGTAATTCAAAAATAATTTCTTAACCTATTGAAAAATATAGGTGAATGTTTAATACACTAAAAAAATTTAGGCAGTTGTCTACTATATTTAAAAATATAGGTGATTATTCAGTAAACTGAAAAAATATAGGTGATTGTTTAGTATACTGAAAAAATATAGGTGATTGTTTAGTATACTGAAAAATGTTGACGATTGAAAGTATACTGACTAAATATACAGGATTGTTTAGTATAATGAAAAATGCAGGAGATTGTTTACTAAACTGAAAAAATATAGGCTGTTGTCTACTGTATTGAAAAATGGAGGCGATTGTCTACTACACTGAAAATATATAGTGATTGTTTTCTATACTGAAAAAGATATAGGCGGTTGTCTACTAGGCTATATTTAAAAATATAAGTGATTATAAGTATAGTGACAAAATGTAAGGAATTGTTTAGTCTAATTATTTGCATATAGTAATTGCTGAACATTTTATACAACTACCACTATGTACAAGGAAAAAAGAGTGAATTGGAAACGTTAGCATGATCATAAGTTGGATGGTAAGTTGGATCGTGAGTGGTGAAACGCATCCAACTTGCAGTCCAACTCGGTCGTCCTACAAATCGGACCGTGTATGGCTAGCTTTACAAATTTCCATTTTAGAATCAATTATTATTTTGTACGAATTTCCGTTAGAATTGAGCATTAACATTTACCATAGCATTCATTTCGTGAGTAGAAATAATTTTTGAATTGTTTTTCATTTGGTTAAACCAGATTAAATAAACCAATTACAATAACTCAAATACAATGTTTTGCCATAGCCTATTTTCTTCATTATAATATATTAATAACGTTTAAACCAATTCATATATCAATATAAAATAAAAAACAATTAAAAGATAATATCTGTATCTTTCTTTTAAAATAAAAAATCTTTATAAATACAAAACATGAAATTGTAACAAATAGGCCTACAATTAAAAAAAAATACATTATCTAAACTGTATAACACTTAACTATTTTATATTAACATAACTACATTATTATATTAATTACTTCTAAACCAATTACTAAATCAATATGAAATAAAAAACAAATAAAAAATAACATTTTTACTTCTTTTTATATCAAATAATATATACATAAATTCAAACATAAAATTGTAAAAATTACGCTTAGGCTACAATAAAAAAAAAAAATATATGTAAATGTTAGTACATAAATGGTAACTTTATGTACCAGATCCTCCCCCTGCTCACTTCGCATTCCAAACCTCGCAGTAAAGCAAGTGCAAATAGATATTAATAAATTTATAATACAATATTACCTTTTATATCCGTCAAGTGATCCACTTATGTGAGAAAAACACACTACCGCGGGTGAAACGGGTGTTCAAGATTGTGTTAAATGTGTACGTTGTTTGTGTGTTTTTGTTTTTTGTGCTGTTATATGTATAACAATTATTTACTGTAATGACTACCTCTTAGGAGTGATAATTTCCGCACACCTGAAGATGGATGAGTGATATCATCTGAAACCGCGATAGTGTGTTTTTCTCACATAAGTGAATCACTTGACGGACATAAAAGGTAATATATTATTATTAATTTATTATATATCAGTGATTCGGAAACTTTCCATAATGTAAATAGATCATTGTATACAATGATATTTTCACGGGAATGTTAATTAGGACAGGGATATCGTATTGTTATATAAAAGAGGCAATTTTCAAGTTATAAAATATATCAATTAACGTATAATATCAATAAATAGGCCTACTGGCCTACTATTAAATTCTAATATGTCGTATTTATTTTTTAAATTAGGATGTAACATAGTGGTTTCTTAATTTTAAATTCCTTAACGCAAGCTTTTATTGGTTTATGTGTGTTTAAACATGTGTTGGTTTAATCTAGGCCTAACTTAAAATTATTTGTACTAAGCTGGACATCCGAATCACTGTTTTATCAGTTATTTTATTCAATTGGTTCCTATGGTAACGAATGCAAATATTTACATTCAAGAAATATGATGTGTTGAATGATATAAGTTTCATCTTCCAATTGTCGTTATTTTTTGTTTTTCATAATGTTGTTTATTTATTGGTATTACAACTGCTAGACGCTATGTGTTTAATGCCCGACAATTTTCCGACTAAATTTGCCAATAGGCCCTATAGAAAATAAAAAATGTTTTTATCCAAATTAATTGTACCCTATGTTACTCTGGGATAATGTAGCTTTTTATTTTTAAAAAATGTTTCAATTGGTTCCATAGATTACCCACTACATCCAAACTAATAAATTTTACCTCTTTATAATATTAGTAAAGATTAGGCCTAGCCTAAAATGAGCCACAGCAACGCGTGGCTGGGTACAGCTAGTATTACATATAAATTGTATGTGTCTAAATGTAAATAGTTTTGTTACACATATTTATTAAGTATGTACACATTTTACTGGTTAACAATGAAAACCAATGTTTAAAAGTTCGTGTTATATAATTTTCTTTTATACGAGTATTATACAAAATTTAAAACCTAAGTAAACATACTTTATTGTTTTTACAGATCTACCAAAACAACTTGGACAGTAATAAAATATCCTACAAAATACTTCAACATTTACTTTTTCTAAATCCACTTACAGAAAAGTTTTATTTTACTCCATGGAACGTATTCCTTCTTAAACAACTGTGCTAACTATTCTTCTAATGGGTATATTATCGTCAACTGGGACATTTTTAGTTTTCAAGGGCGATTTCATACTTTACGTTCTTTAGTTTTTAGTATATTCATATAACTAACATATTTATCAGCAATTCTAAAGATTTTCAAACTCAACAGAAAATGTGCGTTCAAAATAAAAATAAGTCTTATGTATTTCTTTAAATATACATAGGCGTAACCAGGGGGGGGGGTTAAGGGTTACAACCCCCCCCCATTGTCAAAAATATCGCACTTCGTTTACATTAAAATACGCTCTTAAGAGTAACTTGTTTTCAAGACCTATGCAAATGTCTACAATAAATTAAATACATTATTTATATATTGCTAACATTATCTTTGGTCAAATTGGGCACTGGCACTTTATTTTATATAGGTGCAGTGTAGTGCATCAAAGTATAATGTTCTAGAGGCAGCACACGGAGTTTTGTCCGCCACGGATTATTTGCCGTCGCCGTCATATCAATAGTGGTAAATTTCATCGGAAAAATGTCTTAGGTTAGGCCCAGACTGATGGACCAACAAATTTTCTTGGATATATTTACCTTCCCTACCACAGCCACCAATTGAATAAAATATCAGCTAAAACCGCTGTTTGCTCTAATATTTCCAGTAACGCTTGATTACAAACTTTGAAGCAATTAATTATTTGTACTTCTAATTTTTAGGTTAGGTTTCTATTAAAGTGTAGACCTGATTCTTGCTGGTTCTTTGAATCTTTAAGGTTTCAACGGGGTTGGCGTGCTTAGCACGCAGGGGTTTCCCCTAGTAATATTATAAAGCGATAAATAAAAAAAAAACTTATAATTAAATGTACTATACATTTTAGAAAATTGTTAGAATGTTAAATTCTGTATTAAATACAAATTAATTATTTGGCTTTCGGTCATTTAAACTCGTTAGGGTAGACGATTACTATAATAGGGTTGACGAGTACTATAATAGGGTTGACGATTACTATAATAGGGTTGACGATTACTATAATAGGGTTG
>JAGFPH010005603.1:64856-77881 GCA_018207615.1 Philaenus spumarius
ACATATGTATGGGGCTAGACATTCTAGGTATGTGGCTTAACACGTTCACTGCTAATGACGCACATGTGAGCTTGACACTGAACAATTTTAGAAGCGGCCGACGCACAGTGCATTGCTTGCGAACCCCGATATTGGGACTATTTTCAATATACGATGCATTGCGTTCTTCGAATGTCAACCGCCGTATTGGGAGCATTTTCAATACACGGTGTATTGCAGTTTATGCTTGAACTCTTGTAAAAAATAAAATAAGTATATGTAAAATCAAACGGCACATAACATTTAAAAAATATTTTAGTGCTAAAATCTTTAATGCAAATGCGGTAGTGTTTAGGGTTTCTACTATTAAAACCAATGCCATAAACTATAATTTTCCACCAGATACAACCAAGAGCTATTAAATTTGCTGATCTAGGCCTATTCATGCTGAACTAAATGGTATAGAATATTCAGCCAAAGCTTTACATTGTTAAGGATTTAGGTCAAACTATCAACGTCGGTTTAACAAAGCTACATAAAGTGGATTGCCTAAAGCGCAATAAAGTCAAGCAAAGTGTGTTATGGATTCAGTATTGTTTTTCTAATAATATTTTAAAGCTTTTGTAAAACAGGTTTAGTTCTTTATGTGAAAGACTACTTTGAATTATTTTACAATAGTAACAGATTTATATATGTTCTTTTGTAAACCAACAATTGTTAAATTGTATATATTATTTCAATGTCAGCATAGTTTGTTAATTATAATAAAACGAGGTTTACAAATAATTTTAATTTTAGTTACAATTACCTAATGCCGTATAAATAAAGTTCTGGATGTATTATAGATGGAATTTTAAAGAGGATTTAGTGTATTGCAAAACAAAATTATTCTTAACATTTTACTTTTCCTCTCTTTATATTTAGAATTACCTTAATCACAACAAATTGATTTTATAAGGGCATTTTAAATGGTGTGTGAAACACATATTGTTAAAGAATATAATCAACCGATAAAAGTAGATTTTGTTGGTTTTTTAAACTAATATTAACAACACCAAAACAAGTCGGGGAAGTTGGGGCAAGACTGTTTAACCCGATATATTTAACCGACGAGAGCTCAAATTTGATGACAATAGTTTAAACTAGTTTAAGGGATAAGCAAGAGTCTACAAACAGACCGTTGGCCATTTTGAGGGAAGCATTCCTTGTCAGGAGAGAGACAGTTAGTTTGGCTGGTGTAATTTTATTGATTTTAAAAGCTTTGAAATATAAGCTTTGTTAAGATACTGTTTAGCAATTGTATTCTGACTGTGTATTTTCACGATTACAAAATAAGATAATAGCCTACTAGACATACAACTGTTTTCAGTATAAAATCTTTGAGGTTTAGCCTAAAAACTGTGCTCAAGTCTGAAGGCAAAATGGTGTCTACTTCGTCTTGTCCCTTAATTTTATCAAAGCTAAACAACCTCTTATATATTCTTCTGAGTAATAAATTACATAATTATTTTTCATTTGTAATAAATTACCTGCTTACACGCTTCCTCAGCAACGGTTAAATTAATTAAATTACAAGTGAAAAAAGATGGACCAAGACCGGGATTTGAACCCAGGTCCTTTGCCTTTTCGGGGCAACACTCTACCACTGAGCTATCCTGATCCTCCGGATATTGGTCGATGTTATCTCATTTGTACGGTTTTACTGCATTTATGAATTAATAGATTGAATACCTCGCATGCGACAATGAAAACAATCTCAATTCTTTTGCAGCCTACAGTGGTGTTATTTATTATTATTTTTAATGTAATAAATTACCTGCTTACACGCTTCCTCGGCAAGGGTTAAAGTAATTAAATTACAAGTGAAAAAACATGGACCAAGACCGGGATTTGAAACCAGGACCTTTGTCTTTCCGGGGCAACACTCTACCACTGAGCTATCCTGATCCAGATATTGGTCGATGTTATCAGTCTATTAATTCATAAATGCAGTAAAACCGTACAAGTGAGATAACATCGACCAATATCTGGAGGATCAGGATAGCTCAGTGGTAGAGTATTGAACCGGAAAGACAAAGGTCCTGGGTTCAAATCCCGGTCTTGGTCCATGTTTTTTCACTTGTAATTTAATTAATAAATTACACACCTAATATAATAATTTTATAACAAGTATGATACAAAATTAATAATAATATAATTAAACTAACCTGAATGTAAACAAATGTAATGGTTCTAACAATTTTTTATAGGAAAAGGTACGAGACTACAAAATAAAATCTGATCTATTAAAATGGAACGAGGAAGCCATGATGCAAGCAGTTTTGAAAATGGAAAACTGTCAAATTGGATGTAAAAGAGGTACGCAAATATTCGGGGTTCCTGAATAAACCTTGGAAAGTAAGGTAAAAAGTTTAAATTAGAAAATATTAAAGAAATCTCAAGAGAATATTCTTCCACAGAAAAACTAGGGATTATATAAAAAAAAATCGACTGATGATAAAGATGGACTAGTTAACTATATTAAGGCTATAGAAACTACACTGTTTTGTCTAAACACAAATATTTTTTCCCGATTCAGCGTTTGCTGCTTCAACAACAACCGACAGACCAGAAGGGGCGGATGAATGCCGAATAAAAGCTGAAACTGTTCCAGTGTTCCTTCGTCTGGACCATTCCAAAATTAATCTTTGAAAAATAGTTCAAATATGCTGCCACATATGGACGGATTAAATTAATCTTTAAACGATAATGCTCAGCCTGTTCGATAATGTCAACGATAATGTTCTAAGTACCCACCTATAGGAAATGAGATCCTTAACAACGTAAGTCAATAATCTACTAGTCAATAGAAATTTTCGATTTCCACTGAGCAGTTAATGCCTGTCCCCAAGTTGGACGTAAAATAATCAGAAAAACCAACCATAAAAAAGGTTAGAAGCACCCCATACAATCTGGAGCTTCTAGAATCAGGTCAGAAGAGAAATTATAAAGAATCGAAAATTAAAAAAAAAATATTCCTGGTTTTGCAAATAAATCGCTCTTTGGTAATGTAGATTCCAAGGAAAATGTCAGGAAGATGAAAGGAAGGAAGAAACATATCATTGTTAATCAAAATGGAAAGCCAAATATAAAAAAAAGAAAAGTTCAAGAAGGAGGAGAAAATGTATCTTACAACTATTGCAGATATATTTATTCTCAATCAGACGAGGAGTGTGTCTCATTTTTAATGTGCAGAAAGTTGGCACACTACTCATGCTCAGTGGAATAAGATGATGACGATCAAGCTCATATTTGTGATTATTGTACATAAAATTGCGTGCAAACGTAAGAAAATATTGCTAAAAAGGTAGGTTTGTTATTTTTTTTTAAATAATTACCAACAAGATAAATTTTTATTAAATAATTAAATTGTACTACCTTTAATGCTTCTAATATGCATTAAATAGTTTAAATATAAATAATATTTAATCGTGAAATCGTTTCAGAACTATCCTCCAAAATAAGTTCTGCCCCATCTTGCCCCTTTTACTAATCCATCTTAAACCGCATGTGTGGTAAGATGGGGGCATTTGCAATACTCTTTAAAAACTGCTATTTTATTAGTACAAATTAACAAACCTTGATTTTTTATATTTTTTATCATAGGGGATGCTTTAATGTAAATGTTGGTATTAAATTTTTTCCCCAATATACATACTACAAATCCCTATGAGGTTTATAAACAATATGGAGATAATATAACTTTTTTCAGTAATAGTTTGTACATTAAAGATATTAAATATTTCAGAGAAAAAATTTTCTGTTAATTTTAAGTAAACAAAATAATTTATTAAAAGTTTCCATGCACGCTTCTCTCTATTTTTAAATTTTACTTAAACTAAATTTGTTATAGGAATTATTGTTTTTTGTAGAAATAATTATCGTTTTAATTGTTTTAGAGTTTGCAAATACAAATCGTATTTTGTACAATTGTTACATTAATACTTCACAATAAAATAAAATTAAACACCTTCTATATTTACTTGGAATGAGTGCATTAGTAACAAATTATTTTCATATATATTATTTAAATTAAATATTTTAGCAATCACACACAAAGCCTGTTCTTGTAATTAATTTACTATTACAAAAAACAATTATAGTCGTAAACTACAAAATTGTTTCAAAATGCCAATGATTTTAATAGTTATATATTTGTTTATAGTAAGTTGAAACTAACTTTGTACATTGTATTCTCGACCATCAAATTTATTGGTTTCCAACAATATGTACTGCATTACCACTTCTCGCTGATGTAAGCGTAAATCTCACATTTATTTATCCAGGCTTGTTGAGATTGATAACTGATTGTCGGTTGCTAGGCTTATCCTGGATAGATGTGCTGAGTGTACACACAAGAGAAATGGATGGGCTCACTTGTCCAACCTATTTGTTAAATAACTTTTTTCTTAGATCATTTACGAAACAGGTATATTTTGTGTATGTATTTTAGTATCACATGTTTAATATGATGGAATTAATATAATACTAAAAGAAACAAATATAATTTACTCCATTAAAATAAAAACTTTGAGGTAGCATGTAATTTGTTCTTATTTTCAATAATTGCGGATGTGATTACCTTACGTCAAAAGAAAGTTTAGCGCTAAACTTGCTTTATTGTTTCCTATATATACAAATATAAATACGCGATATTAATATTTCCTAGTTATTAAATAATTAAAAACAGCAAAATTAATTAAAATAATTCCTCTCATTTTTAAAGTTGAATGTAACTTTTCCGTAACTAGGACACATTGTCCCCAGAGTTTATCTATAGTAAATGGAAACTCCAAAGTCAATTCGTTAAAACTTCTGTTAGTTTTAGTGCTGTGGGGTGTGTTGATTTGTGGTAAAATAAGGAATTTCCTGATAGGGAGCTTGTGGTATACATGGAATAGGTAATAAGAAAACTGTTCAAAAGTTTTAATTCAATATATCTAAAACTTCGGAGCCATTCTTATCACCGACATTCTTTATTTGTTTAATGGACAATGTTAAAACATGTGGAAATAAATTTAGGTTTATATGATTATTGACCTAGGAATAATTTAATTGAAGGCAAAAACATTAACTTCTTCTTTAATGTTATTTCTTGAGAAATTAGAAAACTTATGAATGAGTGATATTGAGTGTGTATGAATGAATGCTTGGTTAGTTATGTAAGTTAATCTGTAGATTTAAATGTTGTGTTTTGTTTTATTGTTAAATAATTTACTGCATTGTTTATATTATGTAATCAAATATTAGAACCGTTTTTGAGTAAATTTGTCTAGATTCTGTGTAATTATAATGGTTATTGTAATTGTGGCTGTATTTCCCTTTTCGACTTCTCATTTTAGTTGTAAATAGATATAAATATATTTTTTATTTATATATGTTCGTATTTTATATACCTTTATATGTCGGTGTTTTATATACCTCGAGGGTATTATTGTTTCAGTTTTTGTTATTACTGAAAGTAATTACAACTTACTACATACCAACTACAGTACCTATTGTATATTGTTGTCTATATTTATTTGATAGAAGATATAATATGTTTAGTTCATTACTGAAGATTTCATATACTGTTGGTCTTGTAAAGAAGCGGTAATAAAACTTACATACTTATTTGAAGAAAAGATTAGGGAGATATTAAAGATTTTTAACGATAAAATATTTTAGTAAATGTTTACTGTATTGATAGAAAAATAACGTTCCCTATGTAATTAAAGTTTGTAGTGTTAAAGTTAAATATTTTAATAACTATAGTTAATTATATTATTGTAAATGACAAATACAATGATAATTTCGTTATTATAAACACTAATAATTATTTTGTCACTTTCTCATCATTGCTTATTATTACTAAAACTTCATAGCAACTCTCTCAATTATACATCTTTCATTTACTTTTAATAAGTATTGTTATTGTTTATATATTTTGTAAACAGGCGGGATTGCATTAAGCACCATCTTTTAGATTAGTATCCCAGTGTGTGGTACCGCCGGTAAAACAAGACAAAGTATATACACACATTTAATGTATTTGTATTAGCATGCATTGTGAAAAGAAGGAGTACAAAAACATGTTTAAAGCCTTTATTGATTTCTAACGGCTTGACTAAAAAAGACTTTAACGGAGATAAATTTATGTTATTTGTTCTTAGTTTGGTTTCTGATCAGTTATTTTTCTGTTTTTGAGTCTGTTCACATATGCAGCACATCAAAGTAGCTGAAAACCTTTTTGTTGCCGTAAAGTAAAATAATTCTAACTCTTTATGTTAAACAGCATTTCGTATTAGATTTATGATTGTATGAAAACTTGTTAACTTAGATTATGTCTGTGTATAATTTACATACAGAACAACAGACAATTCGTTTATACAGAGACTTGTTACATTTAACTAATGTACACGTGGTTTAGAATACCTTTACGTACACGTTAGTATATGTTGTTATTTATTTACAAAGTAAAGTCTTTGTTTATTTGTATTTGTTATTTAAATGCTGCTGTTAAAATAAGAATATGTTTGAAGTTTATTTTCTTTCTCTTTTGAAACCATTTTATGGTAATGCCGCGGGAAGAAAACAAAAAGAAACGACTTAACTTTGTCACTTCTCTAAAGCTCAATACCGCTCGACAGAAATATTTTGACAATAATGTAAATAATAAAGTACAATACGTTTTATTTTACGTCAGTGAACCTCTTTGTTTAAACTTGTTTAAAGTTTTTGACGCGTTTCGAGAATGTGTCTCATCATCAGAAAGTCCCTCTCTACATGGATGCTAACACCCTCAAATAATGAACACCGATTACTAAACGACCAACTGAACTTTGATTCGAACACCCTGTATGACGCACCGATAACAATTCAGAATGCCCGCGGCGTATTGTTGTTTTATTTCGTGCTCTGTTTGATAACGCACAACCAGTCGATATGCGGGAGTCGTAAGATGCGCATCTACTTACTGTGATTTTTAAATGTGTTGTGTGTTATGTGTTTGTGTATGTGTATTTAACGTTTTGACGACATCGATGTATAGAGGGACTTCCTGATAGTGAGATAAATTCTCGAAAAGCGTCAAAAACTTTAAACAAGTTTTAAACAAAGAGGTTCACTGACGGAAAATAAAATGTATTGCACTTTATTATATATATTAGTGACCTGAATACTGGAAAAATGAATTCATTAATAATATAAAGTTACTACTGGATTCGTCAAGATTTTAACTTTCTAGAACTTCCTTCCAATCAGACGTTACTCTTATAGTTTCGAAAATATAAAGGTGTTTGTAAACCCTTGCAATTGGACAGTTTTCAACCAATGAAACAGCACATTTTGCATTCGAGCTATCGCTTAAAGTTAGTTTTATTTGTATAAATATCTATATATTGTTTAATCGTTTTGTACAGAAAACTTCGATCTTTCGTTTGGTGTAAAGTAAACACGATTTTACTGGTTAGATTTTATTCATACAGCAGTGGGAAGTACAGACTTTCGTTGAATTCAAACCTCCGCTTGAGAACCCAATTGTCTGACTCCCACGCTAACGGTCACTTTGTATTCCCTTTAAACAAGCGAACTTTGGACAGTTTATTCAATTTTTGTCTTCTTTTTTTAAATTATTTTTCATTTCTTTTATTACAATAACAAAGACACAATAATACATTAAATACTATAAAATACACAAAAGAGAAAAAACCCAAAACATTATTACTTCTAAATCCTAAAACAATAAAATAAAACAACAACAATATTTTGTGGAAAAAATAGTACAAAGTGAAATAGTTTACAAAATGAGAATTCCAAAGTATACAGATAAATTATATGATTTATTCTCTACACTTTCTTATAATAATATTTCATTATTGGGCAAAGGATGTTTTCCTTTGTTATTATTCCTAGTTTTGTTAGTAGTCTTGTAGTAGTAACATAAAAACTGGTGTTTTCCAAATAAGAAATTTGAAGTTGATAAATATTTTTACTTTTTTACATTTATGAACAAAATTACAAAAAATGTTTAATATTTTTTATGTATTACTAAAGTTGAACTTTTTTTCCGTTACTGAACATTTTTATTTCTTGAGCTAATAACTTTGTAAATTTTACGTCAATCAATTTTTTACTGACACATATGAATTCGTTGAACCTTTCTCTACAAAAGAGCTACGGAACACTTTTGGATTGGTTTATAATTACAGTACTATATTTGGCAATTGTCTTTAAATATGCTTTCTCAAGCACCGAAATGGTTTGGCATTGCAAAAAATTAGCATGAACAGAATACCTAGTATATTCCTCATTTCTGGCTAGTGGTAGAAAAAAAAACCGGAAATATTAATTAATTTTTTATTTACATTAGAATATGTTAAACAAAAATATTTTAAAACTAGGTAAATTGCTGCACCGGTAACAAAATATGTAAAACGTGTATTTTTTTAGTGTGG
This sequence comes from Philaenus spumarius, assembly GCA_018207615.1. Lineage (NCBI taxonomy): Eukaryota > Metazoa > Arthropoda > Insecta > Hemiptera > Aphrophoridae > Philaenus > Philaenus spumarius. The sequence continues at coordinate 73,310 of JAGFPH010005603.1, forward strand.
TAGCTTAAAAATGGAATTGAGGTAAACATCAAACTACATTTTCTTTTTTTGTTTGTATTAAAATAGTTTTCATCTTTGTTATATATTAGATTATAATAAGTTGTCCGTTTTACATGATGATCATTTGTAAATATTATGGCATCAACATCGACATGAACTTCTTATAACTGGCATAGTTAATTCACATGGTTATATTTTTACCATTTCAAATGGAGCCCTAAACATGACGCACAATGGAAAAATATGTACCACAGAAATGTTTTAATATTTTACATAGCTGAATATTTTGTAAATATTTTGTATTTCTTTGTCAAATTTCTGCATTTAATAAATATCCTTACTGAAATTAGTATGTAAAATTATAAATAACTTCTAAACTTACTGTTAAAAAATATATGATAAAATAATAAGAAGAAAAACCGCTATTAGTATTTATAAGTGTTAGTATTTACTTGTATAAATTCAATGGAGTTCTCACACATATAATGAAGTTAGTTACTTATAAGCCACATGCAAGTATAATTCAAAACAAATTTACTATAATAATTTGTTTTAAATAGACATATACATGTTTATGCATTGTCACCTATTATTATTCCTAAACTAATTATTATTATTAATTATTAAACAAATTAAGTAATTAACTGCTTTAGACCTAAAGGTAAACAAATTTAAACGTACAAAGTAAATAGTTCAAATAAATATCTTTATTACTAGAAACCATTCTATTTTACATTGTTTTATTAAATACCAACTTTATGACAATAGTATATACGTTAATTACAAGACAGTCAACCATATATCGTTACAAAATAAAATATTAGTTTAATATAGGTTTTATTTGTTATTTGCAACGTTTGTATAAATAATATATCTATATTTGTGTTTTTCGCAAATAATTAAACAACTTGGGTTATGATTACAAAAAATATATCTAATTAGTAAATAAGAAATAAATATGTGTAAGATACATCCGTAGTCATTAGTAATTGTTATTATGAGATTTTGGATGAAAATATTGTTTATGTTCACTTTTCTTCTATACTATAACCATTAATAAATCATAAACAATTTAAACTAGCAAGTAAATTTTTACTAAAACTAAACAAAACTAAGTAAAAAATCAATTAATTTGAACCTTCTATAAGAAACATGATTTAAGTGTTGTATTTGTTTTATAATTTCAAATTTCATGTAATACAATAAATGTATCTAACTAAATCTACTTATAACTCGTAAAAGTTGAATTTAATGTTTTATTTTACTTAAGAAATAACAAAATTCAAGCTGTTATTTTTTCTTTTATATACCGTACTTATTATAAATATAACTCAGTACCTAATTTTAATGTAACTTATAACAGAATCAATATAAAAATGTATAAACTAGTTCATTACCTAAACAATTTTAACCAATTCACACTGATACAGGTTAAACAGTTATGCTTAGTGTACTACAACTGTTCTAGTTTTACTTAACGGAGATTAGTTAAACAATTTTGTTTCTTATATTATTATATTTTTAAACCTATTTATTATTGCACCATTATATGCTGTTTATTTTACATCTTATTTATTATTTTTAATCTATTAATACAATTATAAATAACGAACCGAATAGCAATATAGTAGACACAAACTTATTTTAATAATATTTATATAGACTTTATATTAGAAGTAATTAATACGCAACAGAAAAAGAATAAACTGTAAACATACAATTTCCGAAGAATAGAACTCAATTATGTTATCGGTGATAGAAAGTACTTTGGAAGCTTGCCAAGTAATTGTACATATAGCCATATAGCCAAATGCTAACTCTGTGTCTTACTATAAGCAATGTCATTACGAAGTGTTCTGATTAATGAAGAATCTCTTATAAATTATTTACTGAAAATTTATTGGAGCCTATAAAGAAACAAAAATATAACATAATCACAAGATATAGTTAGGTAATGTTCAACACAAAAAGAAGGAATATATCTTATCAGCTTGTATGGTATATTTGCTTGTAATTAAGGTATTTTATTTTAAATAAAACATTTAAAACGTATATTTAAATAATGTTTATTATAATCAATATATCATTGCTAATGGTAGTATTAAAACCTCAGTTGGTGTGTTAAGGTATTGTATTAATACACATTTTGTATAGCATATCTTTATTCCCAATTTATTTTAAAACATGGATTATTTTAAAAACGATAAATTATTCAGTTTCTCAAAAAGCTTTTTTTGTCTAAATGAAAGAGTATAATATACCTCGAAAACCAATAACGGTTTGAAACATGTCCACGGAGAATTGCGTGTATTTGTAAATGTCAGGGAAATGCATCTGTAGCAATTAACAAGATGAGTACGACAAGGTTATCCAACTGCCATTCCAAAGTTAGGAATACATGTTTGACTGACCTGGTGTGGGATAAACCAACGAGCATGGATTTCGACCTGGCAGGAACAACTATACTAAAATTTTCAGATTCAAGAATAATCAGATTCTCTTGTAAATATTATATATATCATCTGGCCCTGAATTCAGTAAGCCATACTCGTTTTGACTTTGTTAATTACGTAAAGGAATTGAGTTTAAGAATAATTGAACTAAAGACGAAAGTAAGTGATTGCAGTTGAGAGAAGAGTAAAGGCTTACACCTACTATCTTGAGTTCAATTACTGCAAGTTTAAGAGAGCCTCTTCTATTAAATATTTACGCTCTGCCTTGCACATTTCAGTACATTAAACGGAGGAAATAATTATCAGAACAGCTGCTCGCAGCATGTTGTACTTTGCTTTGAAGAACTTAATGAGAAGTAATTAAAAAGTTTAACATTAAATAATTGATTTAAAAAATTATCTTAAAAACGACTTTGATAAAAAAAAGAAAACTTATAAACACCAAGTTAGGTAAAAAAAGGCACATGTGTGATGTCCTCTTAACAGCAGCTTTCTAGAGTAAGAGTCATGTTATGGATTAGGTAAAAGCATATGATAGCGAAACCCAAAATAAGATCAGAAATTTACAGACAATTCAAAGTTAGTTTAGTGGACACTGGTGCTACTCATGCCACGGACTATTTCGGTTTGGAGCTCTCTATGTAAAGACAACAAAATATCTTATAAAATTATATAAACAAAGTATGATTTAAAACATTTCTAAAAGGTTTATATTAGAAAAAGGAAGAATATTCAAAAGACTATATGGTGATTTTTTATATATTATTTGTCTTGGCTCAAAATATATTTCCGCTGGTTTTTTAAATTTGACTTAGTATGTTAAAGGAATTGTAAATTATAAAAATGCATTTTCAGGACATGGCAAATAAAAGTAAAAATTGTAAACTTAGTGTTTATGTTTCATGCACTGTAAAATAATACAGCGCTATACAAATTAATATATTTGGGTTAAAATGTTGCCATTCCAATGGACTACAAAATACATTTACGTGTACATTGTCATATTATATGCCGTATAAAATCCATTTTTTTACAATTCCTTTCAATTTGTTTATTTCTATGATATTAAAAAAAAATAATATACAGTACAAACAAAAAAAAAATAAAAAATACAGTTTTATTCTTTTAAAAATTGTATATATCTTTGATTTTTGATTTTTAGAGTGAAATTAAAATGTACAATCCAAATAATTATATTATAAACTGGGAGAAATCCCTGAGCGCTCCGCACGCCAACCCCGTTTTAACTTTTCATACTCATAATCATGTTATGTTTTCTTTATAATAAAGGTGTATGATTAATAATAACCCCAAAGCTAAGATTGTAAATTTAATAATGTTAAATGTTTAAATCAAAATTATTTCCTATATTTTATAACAGCAATTATAATAAATTTCAACAGAACCAGCAAGGCTCTAGTCTACACTTTAATACAAACCTAAGCTAAAAGTTAGAAATACAAATAATAGTTGCTTCACAGTTCGAAATCAGCTTTTAATGGAAATCAGCTGTTTTATCTGTTAGGTATTTTATTCAATTGGTTGCTGTGGTAATAATGTAAATACATTCAAGAAATATGACGGTTCATCAATCTAAGCCTAACCTAAGAATTTTTTCCTAGTAAATTTACAAGTATTGAAATACAAAATGTTTTTATAAAAATTAATTCTCGCCTATGTTACTCAGGGATAGTGTAGCTTTTTATTAGTAAAACTATTTTATCAATCGGTTCAATAATTCCAGACAAAAAATAAATAAATAAATAATAAATAAAATAAAATAAAAAACAACGAAACAAATTTTACTTCTTTATAATATTAGTATAGATAAAATATAATATTATTGTTAACATGATTAAACATTGGAAAAATCAACAAAGAATTTTAAATACGCGTTCCCCGTTCATAAATACTTAATAATATGTAATTAATTACCTTAATTCAACCACTAAGCACTCTAAAATATATCGTATCGGATTATCGGTTTCGGTGGTTCATGTCACCATTATCAGATCAACCTGAAACAGTATTTTTGTTCACTGTTGTGGAACACGTCGTTACAAACTATACACAATTAACATTAAACATTACAAAAACACAAACACTTGAAACAAATATA
>JAGFPH010005603.1:78367-93977 GCA_018207615.1 Philaenus spumarius
ATTTTACGTCCAACTTGGGGACAGGCATTAACTGCTCAGTGGAAATCAAAAATGTCCATTGACTAGTAGTTTGTTGACTTACGTTGTTAAGGATCTCATTTCCTATAGGTGGGTACTTAGAACATTATCGTTGACATTATCGAACAGGCTGAGCATTATCGTTTAAATTTTAATTTAATCCGTCCATATCTGGCAGCAAATTTGAACTATTTTCCAAAGATTCATTTTGGAATGGTCCAGACGAAGGAACAGTTTCAGCTTTTATTTGGCATTCATCCGCCCCTTCTGGTCTGTCGGTTGTTGTTGAAGCAGCAAACGCTGAATCGGGAAAAAATATTTGTGTTTAGACAAAACAGTCTAGTTTCTATAGCCTTAATATAGTTAACTAGTTCATCTTTATCATCAGTCGATTTTTTTTTTATAATCCCTAGTTTTTCTGTGGAAGAATATTCTCTTGAGATTTCTTTAATATTTTCTAATTTAAACTTTTTACCTTACTTTCCAAGGTTTATTCAGGAACCCCGAATATTTGCGTACCTCTTTTACATCCAATTTGACAATTTTCCATTTTCAAAACTGCTTGCATCATGGCTTCCTCGTTCCATTTTAATAGATCAGATTTTATTTTGTAGTCTCGTACCATTTCCTATAAAAAATTGTTAGAACCAGGACATTTGTTTACATTCAGGTTAGTTTAATTGCATATTATACACTCATACTTATTATAAAATTATAATTTTAAGTGTGTAATTTATTAATTAAATTACAAGTGAAAAAACAATGACCAAGACCGGGATTTGAAACCAGCACCTTTGTCTTTCCGGGGCAATACTCTACCACTGAGCTATCCTGATCCTCCAGATATTGGTCGATGTTATCTCACTTGTACGGTTTTACTGCATTTATGAATTAATAGACTGATAACATCGATCAATATCCGGAGGATCAGGATAGCTCAGTGGTAGAGTGTTGCCCCGGAAAGGCAAAGGTCCTGGTTTCAAATCCCGGTCTTGGTCCATGTTTTTTCACTTGTAATTTAATTACTTTAACACTTGCCGAGGAAGCGTGTAAGCAGGTAATTTATTACATTAAAAATAATAATAAATAACACCACTGTAGGCTGCAAAAGAATTGAGATTGTTTTCAATGTCGCATGCGAGGTATTCAATCTATTAATTCATAAATGCAGTAAAACCGTACAAATGAGATAACATCGACCAATATCCGGAGATCAGGATAGCTCAGAGGTAGAGTGTTGCCCCGAAAAGGCAAAGGACCTGGGTTCAAATTCCGGTCTTATTCCATGTTTTTTCACTTGTAATTTAATTAATTTAACCCTTGCTGAGGAAGCGTGTAAGCAGGTAATTTATTACAAATGAAAAATAATAATGTAATTTATTACTCAGAAGTAAATATAAGAGGTTGTTTAGCTTTGATAAAATTAAGGGACAAGACGAAGTAGAGACCATTTTGCCTTCAGACATAGCACAGTTTTTAGGCTAAACCTGAAAGATTTTATACTGAAAACAGTTGTATGTACAGTAGGCTATTATCTTATTTTGTAATCGTGAAAATACACAGTCAGAATACAATTGCTAAACAGTATCTTAACAAAGCTTATATTTCAAAGCTTTATCAAAAAAATTACACCAGCCAAACTAACTGTTTCTCTTCTGACAAGGAATGTTTCCCTCAAAATCGCCAACGGCCTGTTTGTAGACTCATGCTTATCCCTTAAACTAGTTTAAACGATTGTCATAAAATTTGAGCTCTCGTCGGTTCAATATATCGGTTTAAACAGTCTTGCCCCAACTTCCCCGACTTGTTTTGGTGTTGTTATTATTAGTTTATGAAAACAAACAAAATCTACTTTTATCGGTTGATTATATTCTTTAACAATATGTGTTTCACACACCATTTAAAATGCCTTTATAAAATCAATTTGTTGTGATTAAGGTAATTCTAAATATAAAGAGAGGAAAAGTAATGTTGAGCCTAATTTTGTTTTGTAATACACTAAATCCTCTTTAAAATTCCATCTAGAATACAACCAGAACTTTATTTATTCGGCATTAGGTAATTGTAACTATAATTAAAATTATTTTTAAACCTCGTTTTATTATAATTAACAAACTATGCTGACATTTAAATAATATATACAATTTAACAATTGTTGGTTTACAAAAGAACATATATACATCTGTTACTATTGTAAAATAATTCAAAGTAGTCTTTCGCATAAAGAACTAAACCTGTTTTACAAAAGGTTTAAAATATTATTAGAAAAACAATACTGAATCCATAACACACTTTGCTTGACTTTATTGCGCTTTAGGCAATCCACTTTATGTAGCTTTGTTAAACCGACGTTGATAGTTTGACCTAAATCCTTAACAATGTAAAGCTTTGGTTGAATATTCTATACTATTTAGTGCAGCAGCATGAATAGATCAGCAAATTTAATAGCTCTTGGTTGTATCTGGTGGAAAATTATAGTTTATGGCATTGGTTTTAATAGTAGAAGCCCTAAACACTACCGCATTTGCATTAAAGGATGGTTTCCTAGCAAGGGCGTTCATACCTATGGGCAGAACCCCTTCCAGCTCCCAGGGAAAGGACAATATGTATATTATTAATTCTAGTCAGGTATTTTTCTTTAAAGAGTTCAGCACTAAAATATTTTTTAAATGTTATGTGCCGTTTGATTTTACATATATTTATTTTATTTTTTACAAGAGTTCAAGCATGAGCTGCAATACACCGTGTATTGAAAATACTCCCAATACGGCGGTTGACGTTCGAAGCATGCAATGCATCGTGTATTGAAAATAATCCCAATATCGGGGTTGGCATGCAATGCACTGTGCGTCGGCCGCTTCTCATATTGTTCAGTGTCAAGCTCACATGTGCGTCATTAGCAGTGAACGTGTTAAGCCACATACCTAGAATGTCTAGCCCCATACGTATGTCTGGCCCTCCCCCCCCCCCCCCTAGAAAATATCATATGGGCGCCCATGTTTCCTAAATACAAATCCTTAAATTCTCAATGTAATATAAGCTAGCAATATTAGCAGTTGCACAATTTTAAAATATTTTTGTGCTTCTACAAAATCATGACAAATATATAAGTTTTTTAATCTAACGAATGAGTTATCAATATTCTGTACATAATAGTGTAGCATTTTAAATGTATATACTCTTTTAAAATACAGAACGTAAATACAATCGGAAAAACCCGGAAAGTAATACAAAATTGTCATACTCTTTTATTACATCCACTGTAAAACGGAAAAAAACAATTAATATTTTGTAGATAGCTGGCAGGTAACCGTGGCTTTACACATGGTCCAAAGTTTCGCAGCATAGTAATAAATGTTTATTGTTTTAGGGGTTGTTGTTACATGTCACCCCTTAGTAGCACGCTATAAAGTGAAATTATGAGTTACAAAGTGTATATGTATAGTAAGAAATAAATGTACCAATTTCCAGATCTCTAGCTTAATGGGAAGTGTAATAATTAATTTGTATTGTTTTAGGGGTTGTTGTTACATGTCACCCCTTAGTAGCATGCTATAAAGTGAAATTATGAGTTACAAAGTGTATATGTATAGTAAGAAATAAATGTACCAATTTCCAGCTCTCTAGCTTAATGGGAAGTATAATAATTAATTTGTATTTTTTTATGGGTTGTTGTTACATTTCACCCCTTAGTAGCACGCTATAAAGTGAAATTATGAGTTACAAAGTGTGTATGTATAGTAAGAAATTAATGTACTAATTTCCAGCTCTCTAGCTTAATGGGAAGTATAATAAACAATATTGGTTGTTTTAATGGTTGTTTCAACCCTTAAATCTAAATGAATTCAAGAATATGTCTCATTCCAGGCCATGATCTTATGTGTGCCAAATTTCATTCAAATCCATCCAGTAGTTTTTACGTGATTGAGTAACACACACAGACAGACACCATTAGATTTTTATGTAATAGTGTAGATTGACTAAACATGGGATGTGAAACACTGGAGGACGTTGCTCAATAATTAATTTCAGAAATATAGACTACCTAATATACGTTTTTTTGGATCACTGACGTCAAAAATCGGGGACCCTAATGCTAAAATGTTAACATCACCCCTCAAAAATAAAAAAAGGATCCATTTTAGATTTGGTTTACAATAATCTAATAATTAACAATCTTCAAAAACTTAACGAAATGCCCTTAGCATAATACTTATTTGTATTTTTAGTGCGGTAATAATAAATTGATCCACACCTATTATTCCTAGATTAAATCAAAGCGGTTGACAAACCAATCCATGAGTACACAAAATTTAAAACCCTAAGAATAAATTAAATGATCACAAATTTGCTGTGATTTATTTATATATCACCCATTCACTGTGCAAGTACATTCAAGAAACGTGTGTTTTGGTTCATAAATTTAAACTAAGATACGATCTGTTCCGTCCGGCGTAGTTCAGATATTATCGCCAAACTCTGAAATCCATTCAATAAACATAAAATTTTGGTTCATCAGTCTAGGCCTAACCTAAAATTATTGTGTGTATATTTAATTTATTTTACCTGCCTTAACTGCAGCATACATACAATAACTTTAGGTTAGGCCTAGAAAGTAAATTAAGTCTGGGACTAACCTAAAACTATTTTATGTTTGTTGCAGTTTAGACAGGTAAAATATATAATTAAACATACACACAATAATCAAATTTTCTCTTAGGCCTAGACTGATGAACGAAATTTTTTTGTTTATTGAATGTATTAACTGTGTTTACCATCTTAGCTTTGATGTTTAATTATGTCTACTCCTTTATTATAATAACATTAAACGTGTGGAAACAGTAAATATTTGTATATAAAACAAACTAATAAAAAACGGCAATTGAAAGATTAAAATTATATTTGTATGTTGCCATTAAGGCTGGTAAAAAATTGATAAAAAGGCGTGATGAACCTCGTTCCTGACGGGGGTGCCACGACCGCACTCATTTTTTATTTATTTTTAAAGCAATCTTAACATAAATATCTCAACGACGATTAAATTGGAAATATTATTGTTATTTACAAAAAAATTTAATTCTATAACAAATAACACAAATATCTCGTTAAAAAATTAAAAATTATATAATATATAACATATTGGTGAAGGGAAAATAAACTAGTTTAAGTAATTTGAAATGTTATTTTAAGAATATTTTAAGAATAGAAGTTATTAACTTGAACAAATTGTGTTTTCTATTTAGCTCAAAGTTTAACACTCTGAATAAAAAGAAAGACAAATATGACATAGTTTGAAAAATGTCCATATACGTATTGCTTAGTAAGTATTTTAAATTTTAATCACTATCCAACTTAAAATTCTTAAAGGGAAAGCCTTATTAATTTTAATTGAATACCTGTGTTGACTTATTTATTATCTGTTATCACTATGCATGTTATACTTATTACTAAATTGCAATTTGATTTCAAAGTGTTTAAAAGAAACTTTAACTATTTACAATCAAAAGTAAATGACCGATGTTTGATATACTTATGACTTAAACCGATCATTTTTTGGTACACACACTTGTACAGCCTGTCACAATCACATATATGCATATCAAATTTAGTTAATTTGTTTTCCTAATTTAAATTTGCAAGTTATGTTTGTATGAATAAACGAATTTTTATAAGTTGTACAAAACATTATTATTGTTGTTAGTACGTGTTGAAAGTGTGTGTAACAAGATTCACAAAGCATTGCAAATAGCAGATGTACTGAAATATAATATGTTCTGTTACAGTCCTAGTAATCAAGGTCGTAGCCAGGGTCACCCACTCCCCGAAATCCCGAAACTTAGTAGTAAAAATTAATTCTACTGTAGGTTTAAAAAGTACTAATGAAATTATAAAATAGTCAGCACAACAATAGGATCTAGCAACATATTTTACACCATTGTGCATTGCATGCATACTGATATTTAGATTTGCTTGATTAAACTACAACGTACAATACACATGGATGCAGTAGGTTACAACCTTACCCTCTTGTGAGCTTTGATCTGATCTATTAAATAAAAAAACTATGAAGGTTTAACAAAAATGCTCTGTGTATTGAAAATTCACTAATACGGGGGATAGTGTGCGAAGCACGCATTGCATTGCGTATTGAAAAATCCCCCAATACGGGGGTTGGCGTGCGAAGCGGGAGGTTGACAGTGGGGGTTGGATCCCCGCTGTCCCTATCTACTATCAGCGAAACCACTGCCAATTGAACGGGCTTGGAAAAATTATTGGGGAAAGAAGACCCTGTTGATTCAGTAAAAATAAAAATAAATGTAAATAAAATAAATGTTGATAATCATATTTTTTGCTGTTGTATCAAATAAATTTTGCTGCAGTATCGTGAAAAATAGTGCTAAAAACTTGTGGGAAAATGTTCTTTCATGGTGCTCGTTCTCTTTAAATTTGTAACGTACAAATTCAATACATTTTTTGTCGCTTGATGACAAAGAACAAATAAAGTTGATCGGAGGTGGGGTGGGGGTTGGCGAGCAAAGCTAGCAGGGGACAAAGCCCCTAGTATTCTATAAAAAGAAAATAAATAAAATATTTATATAGAATGCCGGTTGTAGTATTTTAAACAAATACATTTTTTAGGAGCTGGTTAGGATGCAATTAAAAGATACTGCTTTAAATCTTGGCAAATACGAAAGTAAAGAGAAATAAATTATACTGTTATTTGGAATGTTGTGAGAAATTACAGCCAATAGGCTACTTGGTAAAATAAAGTGTGTATTTTAATATAATGTGTATTTCTTTGTACTATGCGCGATGTTTAAAACTAAAACTTATTTATAATAGCCTTTTAAAATACAACCAACTACAGCGGCAGATAAAGTATTTGAAAGCTTTATATAAAAAAAAACGAAATTCTAATGATTGGGGAAGTCTTAAATTAATTAATTTCAATTTAAAGTATTTGCATTTTCAGCATTAATGAAATTGTAACGCGATTACTGGTTTATGTAAATAAACTATTCACATTTGTTTTAAGGGGGTCACTTTGCCCTACCCTTATACATGTTGAGAAAGGTACACTTTTCTTAACATCGGTTTAACAGTTCTGTTTTTCTTCTATCAATAGAATATGATTTTCTGCATACATGGAAAAAAACATATATTAAATTTTTCCTCCTCAATATAAGAGGTGATTAAAATTTCAACACCAAAAATTCATAATATAATTTGTTTGGTTTAGCATTAGAACAATCGTATTTACTTTAAATATATAAATACCATTAGAATATTAATTAAAATGATTATCTTTATATTTTAACCTTAAAGGAGGTCAATTTGATAAAAATGGTGAAAAAAATCTATTTTTATTTTTTGGTTATATTATATTTAAATGTTTATTTATATTATATTTATTTTCTTATATTTATTAAATCTATGTATTACATTATATTAATGTGCTAAAAAATATATTTTTAATGATAGGTTCAACTTTGTGAAGGGTAATCGTAGAGTGTCAGTAGACTGCTACATTGAATCAATTTAAAACATTACATGGCATATAGTATTATTACTTATGATGACTGAATCTAAAGTGTCTGAATAAATAATTTTTTTGTATTGGCTAACCTGTAGTTACCAGTTTGTACTAAAGTAATAATTTGTCAATGTTATTGCGTGTATTTTGTTTTTGCTTGTTTTCCGAAAGTTATTTTTTCAACCGTTAGGCACAATTTTCTCTGCAACTAAATGAGATAATGATTTTTTTTTTAGTTAAATTATACTATACTTTACAATTTTAGTATAAACTGATTTTTTTAAATCTATATATTAAAAGAATTTATGAAAACTTGTGGCAGTCAGTACGGCTATTCTATCCGGCCGATTTCCTTATTTGTTTAAAAAAATTGCAGGTAATCATTCACAGATATGTCATCAAGCATTACAAATCATGTATCTTTCGCCTTACAAACGTTAAAATCAAATGCAAATTTCTGCTGTGTATTCCTTATGGGGGTTTTTTTTGGTTCTTTGTCCACTTTGCGTTCGTATACCGTCCATCCGATTGCTTTGAAATTTTGCATAGTAACACAGGTTAACCCTGGGAAGGTTTTAGGCCATTTACCGAAGTCCTAGGACATTAGGGCTACGCCCCAGTGGCCCTCAAAGTTTCAATGTTAATCTTATGGAAGAAAGATTTCTATTGATTTTATCAGGGGCACAAAAACAGCTGTTCGTATAAAAAACTTAGCAACACATCATGTTTGTTTACTTTCATTACCATAGCAACATTACTTAGAAAATTTGAAGAGTATTACCTTTTTGAGGTTACATTGACAAACTAAAAACAAACACAAACAAAAATCAACGAAAAATGCTAACTATATTTTAATTCAATTCAAACATTGGTTGTTACAAACCTATTATATATAAAACAGCTAATTTGGATCAAAAACTGAACATAATCATTCACAGATATGTCAAGTCTTATATATATTATCATCCGTTCAGCCGCTATTCACCCGAGAAGGAGCTCCGGTATACAATCCTTCAAATTTCCCATGTTAATCTTATGGAGATAATGTTTAATGAGTTTGAGTCAGCTGCCAAATAAAACAGCTGATTTATGCTCGGTCACCTATGTACAAACGAGCCAAAGATTAACGAGATTCTTTATCGAATTTTCCACCTGCGAGCGAAGCGAAGCAGCCATCTGAGGCCAAAGGCCGAGCTGGGGTTGGGACGCGGAGCGTCCAGGGGCAGAGCCCCTAGTATATAATAAAATAAATAAAATAATTGCTTGTTAGAAAATATTTATTTATTATTTTGTTTTGATTATTGTAAGCAATTATTGGTAAAACAAAATTGCAAAAATGTGTACTTTTCATTAGAATACATTTTATAATTTCCATGTAAGCAGAAAATCATGTTCTATCGATAGAAAAAAAAAACAGAACTGTAATACCGATGTAAGAAAAGTGTACCTTTGTTAACATGTAGAAGGATAGGGCGAAGTGACCCCCTTATTTACATTCATCATAAGAAACTAAAGTGACAAGCTTTGTGAGCTGCAGATGATTTATTTTAAAAGATTGATGGACATTATTTTTATAAAGAAAAATGTTTTTATTGTTTAATTATATTTTACCTAATATTGTGTTAGTTATATATTAAACAGATCTCGTCTTAGCTACAACAAAACGGAACTGCATAATTTATACTTTAGGCATAGACCTTTCACAGCGTACATAAACACATGACTATTTGCATACGTAACTCATGAGTATTTGATAGTGTTCCTTGCTTAATATACGTGTAAAATTGCTCGTAATTTATAAAAACAGGCTTACATGCTAACCATAAGTGTATTTTAAACATACAGGTGATAATAATAGAAGAGAAAATATACACTCAATTTTAGCAATTCTCATAAATTAATATCAACTGTTTTGCCGATTAACTTTCTGTACCTAATTCAATATTTTTTATAAATTTATTCATGTAAAATATAATTCGTGTTTAGGTTTTACAAAACAAATATTGTAATTTTTATACAAAATTAGGTCACACGGATTCGCCTTATTTCAATGTCACACTAGGATACTAACAATTCTGAAAACGAAGCAAATCCAATTAGCTTTATACGTACTTCATTTACATCCATATTTTACCGATGGTAGCAGATAGGTAATAGGATTGGTGATTTTTGTTGGGATAAATTCATATTGTTTAATGGGAACAAATGTAATTCTGTTATATTGTTACATTAAAAATTCCACAGCAAAAAAACTATTTTTTCTTTCGTTTAAATGATATCGTAGTTATTATATAGTTAAATAACAAATTAATATTTGTTTTTATTTATTTGCAATCTTGTAATCTTTAAATAAACATGAAACGAAATTCTAATTGTGTAACATTATCGGTATAAATGTCACGATTGAATGACTTTACAGTAACGAAGATAAATATACAATTATACATTGTGTGTTTATTTGGTTATTATTTATTAAATAAAATATTTTTTCCAGCTTATATTATTTTGAATTAAACTTTAATGTTTACAAAAATATAATTTTGCAATTTCTTCGATCTAATTCTTTATATATTTTATAAAACTTTGTTAACTATAATTTAAATATTTATACAAATTTAATACTATAATAATTATCAATTTTGGTTTTTATGTATGTAGGTTTTTAAAATTATATTATTTGTATAATTTATTTTCTCTTTTCGTTATAATTTCTTGTGGTAGATTTAAATTATGGTTTCTGTTTTGTAAACAAATATTTCTTTATTTATACGGAAGTAAATATTCAGAATTTAATGAATTTCAAAGAAAATATTTCTCCATATTGACTAGAATAAATTACAAATTGTCTCCAGATACTACATTTTCCTAGAAATGATACATTTTATTTACATGAAAATGTTGCTTCTTTTCAAGCGTAGACTTTTATTTATAAATACAGTGTGATTGAAAAGTCCCGGAACGGTGTAATGTATTTTTTACCGTTATAGATAAAGTAAAATGAGACTTGGTATATCAATAATAGCCATAAATGTCTACTCTTTTAAGGTATTATCACTTTTTTTATCCCTTAAGGGTGACGGCCCACGAGGAGTCAGACAAAATTCTTAAATAGCAGCATAGGTCGAGTTTTGTATCAAATTAAAGGTCTTAGTTAGTAGAACACATTGCCGCAAACCGGACTTCGAAAGGTCCACTCTAACCAAAATGGCGGCACTAAACGTGAAATAAATTGACATAAAGTTGCTAATATCTCGAAAAGGAAGAATTTTTAGAAAAAATTTCGAGAGACAAAAAAATGTTTATTTCAAAGTGCTTGAGCTAAACAAAGTGCTCCCAAATCGATTTCGTAAATTTTATTTTTACTCCTTCATCTTAGAAAATTAAAAAAAAAAAATTTACGAAATTGATTTGGGAGCACTTTGTTTAGGTCAAGCACTTTGAAATAAACATTTTTTGTCTCTGGACATTGTTTCTAAAAATTCTTCCTTTTCGAGATATTAGCAACTTTATGTCAATTTATTTCAACACGTTTGGGGCCTCCATTTTGGTTAGAGTGGACCTTTCGAAGTCCGGTTTGCGGCAATGTGTTCTACTAAGACCTTTAATTTGATACCAAACTCGACCTATGCTGCTATTTAAGAATTTTGTCTGACTCCTCGTGGGCCGTCCCCCTTAAGGGATAAAACAGTGATAATACCTTAAAAGAGTAGACATTTATGGCTATTATTGACATACCCAGTCTCATTACTTTATCTATAATGGTAAAAAATATATTACACCGTTCCGGGACTTTTCAATCACACTGTATATATATGAATACACGCAAACACAAGCAATACATCATTACTGAAAATATTTTTTCCTTCACTTCAGATTCGTAGGGATAATAGATCTTAACAAAGTTATGCCAACATTAGACACAACTTATAGTGACATTTTAGTGAGGTTGAATAAAATAAAATTTGTTTATTCTTGTTAGGCAATTTTAATTTTATGTCCTTGCCCATAAGAAAAATTTACTTTGTATTATTTTGTCTACGTTATTGTTTAGTTAAGTATTTTAAATTTGCAATTGGTAAAAAACAATGGAAACAATTATCTGCAGATAAAAATATGACCTTTTTATTAAAAAATAAGTTCTTTTTAATGAAGTTCCTTTACGTGAATTGTGGTAGGAGTTGACAAATAGAAAATGTACCCTTAAACAAAAAGCATTATGGAATTTTTTGCTAAGGTAATGAGTGCAAATACATTCAAGAAACACGTGTTTAAAAGCGTGTTAAATTATCTGACTGTTGCAATTTTTAAATGTAGATTCAAGAAATGGAAAGTATGTGTAATACAAACTTAGAAAAATAAGAAAATGTAATTTTAATCTGATACAAATATTTCTGTTTTCATACGTTTAATGTTATTATAATAAAGGTGTTTCATTCATTATAACCTCAAAGCTAAGATGGTGAACATAGTTAAGTGTCCGGTTATTGTTAATAGAATCAATAAAAATAAAAAGTTGGTTCATCAGTCCTAAACCTAACCTAATTGAATTTATTCTACGTGTCTTAACGGCAACATACATATAATTTATGTTTTGTGCACATTTACGGCACAGTACTTTTCGAATGATTTAATTGTTTTTATCTTTTAATTACATTTTATTATTAGTTAGTTGTTTGGGATACACGTTTTTAGTTAGTTGTTTGTTTCCAAACATTTAAGTTCATTGTAATAAAGATGTAGAATTAATAATATTATAACATCAAAGCTAATATTTTAAACACAGTTAAATGTCCATTCTTTGTTAATACAAACAATAAAATAAAATATTGGTTCATCAGTCTAGACCTGACCTAACTCAGTTTATTTTACGTGCCTTAACGGCGACATGCACACATAATTTATATTTTGTTTACATTTACGGCACAGTACGTTTCGAATGATATAATTTTTTAATCTTTAAATTACCGTTTATTATTAGTTAGTTGTTTGGGATACACGTTGTTAGTTAGTTGTTGGGATACACGTTGTTAGTTAGTTGTTTGGGATACACGTTGTTAGTTAGTTGTTTGGGATACACGTTGTTAGTTTGTTGTTTTTGATTCACGTTGTTAGTTAGTTGTTTGGGATACACGTTGTTAGTTAGTTGTTTGGGATACACGTTGTTAGTTAGATGTTTGGGATACACGTTGTTAGTTAGTTGTTTTTGATTCACGTTGTTAGTTAGTTGTTTGGGATACACGTTGTTAGTTAGATGTTTGGGATACACGTTGTTAGTTAGTTGTTTTTGATTCACGTTGTTAGTTAGTTTTTTGGGATACACGTTGTTATTTAGTTGTTTCGGATACACGTTGTTAGTTAGTTGTTTGTTTCCATACGTTTAATGTAATTGTAATAAAGATGTAGAATTAATAATATTATAACATCAAAGCTAATACGTTAAACACAGTTAAATGTCCATTAATTGTTAATACAATCAATAAACTAAAATGTTGGATCATCAGTCTTTGTCTAATCTAAAATTATTGTGTGTATGTTGCCGTTAAGGCAGGAATAATTTTAGGTTAGGTCTAGATTGGTGGACCAACATTTTATGTGTATTGAATGCCATATTAAAATTATATTAGGATTTGAAGAAAAGGCTTTTTTTTTCTTCTTTTTTTTAACACTGTACTTTTTAACTAGACAAAAAATTACTATGAGATAAAATCAACGCTAACAGTAGGATTAAACGAGTATTTGGAGTTCCACTTTACGAGCTTAGCTATCATCACACACTCTTGTATTTACATCATCAATACGAAATCTTAATATTGGCTGCTGGTGAATTTGTTAGGATATTAATATATTGCACCTTGTCAACCAATCGATTTGGAAATGATCTACATACTGATAGCATAAAATATACACATTTCAGAAACATTAAGTTTCTTAATTAAATAATTAGTCATTGTTTAAATATAAATATTTATTGTTAATAAAAAATATATGTTCATCTGCTACTGAGATAAACACCATAGATAAAAGCAAAAGTTCAAACTAATAATAACGTAGTTTTAATTAGAGTTATTATATATTACTATTAGTTTAGTAAATAAAACCAAACTAATAAACTAATATATTTCAAGTATCGTAAATACTAAAATTACCACCTAGTCCCTTACCAGTTATGTGGATAAATGTAATTTCAGATTCCTTTCAAATATGATGAATAAATGTTAACACTGAACACAGTTCCAACATGCTCTCTCAGTAATCCTGGATGTGGTAAACCAAAGCACACAACACATGTCGGATAGCAAATCTTTAATCACACAAGTCCATTAAGCTATTCTCTTTAACATAGTGCATTTTAATAGTATGGTACTGTGAACTAAAACCAAAAGTGTATATTAACACGCGTAACCAGGATGACCGTATGGGAGGGGTTACAAAAACCGTATGGAAAATTGTAAAACATTCAGATGCACAATAAAACGTGTTTGGCTTAACAAAAATACTTTAAAATTATATATTTATGTATAATTGTCCACTTCTAATTGTGATTCAAGAATATTTTAGAATCATTTAGAATAGAATCATGACTCATCCCCCGCCTCACTTTCCGTGCGCTGCCTAACCCCGTAGGTTTGGAACACACACGGCGTTTTTTTGTCGGCTGCTTATTAGTTACCGCAGGGGCTCATAAAATTTAAAGTGTGCACACAGGGCGGTAAAATTTCCGAAGCCGTCTGAAAGCCTCATTGGGATTCATTAAACTGAAGTGTATAGTTAATCAATCACGAAGTGTGATGTAATATATTATTTATTTTAATGTTTTATTGATATGAACAGAGAGCAACTCTCGCTTTATTGTTATTCCGTCGCCGATTGAAGGAAGCAACAAAATATACAAACTTGGGTTAATCTATATAATAAAAATGAATTGCTGTTTCTTTGAAATCGCATCAATTGAAAACTGCTGGACCAATTAGGCAATTTTTTGTTTTAAAATGTTCGTAATAGTCCGAACTAGGTTTTTATATAAAGAAAAATTTGAAAAGTTTCCCGAAAAAGTTTCAAATTTGGAAAAAACTAAACAGCCTCTTTTGTATGGACTCAAGACCATAGCGCTCAAAAACAGCTGTTCGTATAAAATGCTTAGTAACACATGTTTGTTTACATTCATTACCATAGCAACTTTAGCAAATTTATAATCAGTTTATTATTCTTCAAAACCAATAGCTTTTTAGATTGGATTGACAAATTAAAAGCAAACACAAACAAAAATCAATAAAACATGCTTAGGCCTACTATATTATAATTCAATTTAAGCATCGGTTGTTACATATTATTATAAATAAAACAACTGTTATGGATCAAAAACTGAACATAATTTTAGGTTAGGCCTACAATGAACCAAAACACTTTTATTTGCAACCAAATTTCTCTAATTTATAATCGGGTTATTATTCTTCAAAAACCAAAACAGCTTTTTTAGGTTAGATTGCCAAACAACGCAAACAAAAATCAACGAAAAATGCTTACTGTTTTATAATTCAATTCAAACATCGGTTGTTACATATCTATTTACTTACATATATGCTGTTTAAAATATTGTTTATATAAATTGTTTATATAAATTGTTGACATAAACACCATTTGCAATTCAATAACTTAAGTCAAAAGAATGAAATTTGATAACTACCCTTAAAATTAAATAAAGCAATAGCGAAGCATTGCCGGGTCCACTAGTAAGTAATAATATTCTAAGTTGATATAAATTAGAAAACAACCTTAAATTTAAAATGATGTTATGCATCAAGCAGAGTAGGCAGCCTATACAAAATTCATTGGTTTCATCCAAATTTTTGTTCAATTTATTATTCTGTAAGCTACACATTCAACATAGGCTACACCATAGTCATTGGACCTTTTACACATCATACCTTTTCATTGTAAGCTATAGCCTACCCTAATTAACTAAAAGATTTAGTTAAGAAACATGAGGATTTTTTACAGAACATTTCTAGCGTTAATGTTCCTTATGTTATTAACCCTAGAAGTTGCAACCCGCACAAT